>SCLD01161171.1:0-21053 GCA_004367895.1 Oikopleura longicauda
AAGGTTTTAAATCAAGATAAAAGACGAACAGATAGATAAATATCAAATACCTTTGCGAGATGGTAAAATGATTGGTGCTATTGCAATGACAGAACCAGGTGGTGGATCAGATTTGCAGGGAATTAGAACAAATGCTGTTAGGAATCTTTTTGAATTTTTCAAATCAAATATGCAAATTTCTGGTGACTTCATATAGAAAGTTGTAAATTATTAAAAATGTGTTACAGAGATGGTGATGATTGGATATTGAATGGATCAAAAGTATTTATTTCATCCGGAACGGACTCTTTGATGGCCTCTATGAATCGTAGTTTAAAGTAGGGTCCTAATGGTAATCGGCTCCATGCGGAATTCGGGCCTAATGACTATCGGGAAGACACACACCACTTTAAGATGGCCTCTTTGTCATATCATAACTTATGCTGGCTTTATCCTGTAGCCTATACCGAATATACATATATAAATTATATATAATATAATACAATAAAGGCTATATATTATATATATAGCATACAACAAGTCCCTTTCAAAAGGTTGGAATGCCGATGTTGTAATTGTTGTAGCCATTACAGACAAAAATGTTGAGAAACAAGCGTATGGAATTTCTCTTTTTTTGGTTGACACAAATCTTCCTGGTTTCAAAAGGGGAAAACTTTTGAAAAAAATTGGAATGCACACTCAGGATACTGCTGAATTATTCTTTGAAGATATGCGCCTTCCGAGTTCGGCAATTCTCGGTGGTGAAGATGGGCTCAACAGAGGATTTCAATTTCTTATGCATGATTTAGGCCGTGAAAGGTTTTTTGGTCTCCATTACTAAGGATGTAAAAATTATTTAGATTAATTATTGCTGTGGCGGCATCGGCTTGTATGGAATTGGGATATGAGCTGACCCGTGAATATACAAAGGTGGGTTTCCAAATTTGTTTGACATACCAAAATAAAGATAGGAGTTCTTATGCTTTTTTGAATAGCTCCCCAGAACTCGTGGATTGGGCCTCTTAACAATCAATTAATAAACTTATCTAAGGATCGTGTTGCATTTGGAAAACCTTTGACAGGTCTACAACAAGTTCGTCACACGTTGGCCGAAGTTAAAACTGATTGCATGTTTTCTCGAGTTGTAACTGATCAGCTGATTGAAGCATATGCAAATGATGATATGGATCAGCAAACTGTCTCAATGGCAAAGGTATTTTTTTTCTCGAACTTTTTCTCGAACATTAGTTAATTCCAAATTGCAAATTAGATTGCCTCAATCTGTCTTTGAGCTGTCGAGATCTCCCATAGAATCCGCTCATTTTTTGACTACAGCTTTTTTTCAGTATTGGTGCGCTGAAAAACAAGTTGAAACAGCAATGAAACTTCAACAATTATTCGGTGGATATGGATACATGACTGAATATCCTATTGCCAACTTGTTTACGGGTGCTAGAGTACAAACAATTTATGGAGGAACAACTGAGATTATGAAAGAACTTATCGCTAGAACTATTTGAACTGGTGCAATAAAATATGGATCATATTAAGACCAGAGTTTTGATTTGATTCGGTATGATTTTCGTTGACACCCTAACTGTATACTTAACGGTCAGCTCCATGCGATCGATACCATTTGTTGAGCGAATCTAATATGATACTAATTTGCAGATGTTATTTAATCGTTGAAAGCTTGTCAGTAAGGTTATCTGAACGTCCTTTAAAATTAATAACCAGAGGTCGTACAGAGGGTGACTAAATTAGATACCTGTATCATACGATAACTACTATAAGAAAACTACTATTATTTAATCCCTTTACTAAAAAAACCTTATTTCGCCAGAGAAGTATGAATTTGGATATCAGAAGGACGTTTGTAAGTTCAAATTAGAACCCCTCGCCTCCCCGAAAGTCACGAAATCAGTTTTTTGAGGTTTAGTCTATAAAAAAGCAGATGTTGGGTTCATCTGTGTTTAAATAGATTTTGGATGTAGCGTCAAAAGCATTCCCATATATTGCGCTATTTAAGTGATTTTCTCCATCCTGAAGTGATTTCTTGACATTGGACTTGGAATCTATCATTTAAAGTCTCCGCAAATCGAATTAAATTGCGTAATTAAGTTTTAACAATATTTAAAATTATAAAATCACTTTAATCGACCCATTCTATAAAAATGAAAAGAAACTTTGAATCAACAGATGAGTCGTTTAGGAAGCTTTTTCTTCGAATTGTAAGAATATGGTTGGTTCAATTAGAGGGGGTCGCACATTAGAGTGGAACACCCGGTATTGAATTTGCACACATTAGAGTGGAATTCACGTGCAAAATCCTATGAAAGTGTTCCACTTCAATGTGTGCAAGTTCAAGACCATGTGTTCCACTCTAATGTGTGCAAATTCAATACCGGGTGTTCCACTCTAATGTGTGACACACCTATATAGGGTTTCAAACTTTTAAAGTGATGTGTGCTAGATGTCGCTCTCAGACTAGTCCCATTTCACCGCCGAATGAAAGCGAGCACCTTATCTTAAATCCCTGGATGCAACGTTTATTTGGTGAGATTTCATTTTAGTAAATTACTTCATATTTCAGCAATATTTATTTCTCGGTTTCGCTTTGATAACATCTATGACTGGACTTTTATTCTACAACAGAGACTCAGGATTGAAGTTTTGTCAGACCTTTCAGTCTATTTCCAAATTGGACTATTATAGTCTATTGGGTCATATAAATCATAAATTATGATTCGTAATTCATAAACCAACCAATCTCCAAACCTCAAAAGTTTACTCTATTCATTTACAAATTCTTGCCTTGACTGAATGGCTGATACAGCCATTGATGATAAATTTAATTCAATTCAATGTTGAGAAAAGCGTTTGGCCTTCAAGTATTCTGCAGTGGAGTTTTTTAGATATATTCTGCTTGGTCACTCTTTGTATTAGCCTTTGTTTAATTTGTAAATTAGGAACGTTCTATTATATTATTAGTTATAGAATAATAATTTTTTAAATTATAAGTGCGAACACAAGCTTTCTAGTTTAAATTTTCAATCATTGTAAATCATTTCTGATTGCCGTTTATAGAACTAATAAGACCCAAACCTTAGAATAATTCACCATGTAAAACGCATCGCGCAACAATATGAATCGTATCCAGAATGCACATCGGAAGGATCAAGCTTTGAATTAACCTTACCAATCTCAGAATTATCTGAGAATAATTGCCCAGAGTCAATTTAACAAGATTTCGCTCTGTTTGATATTCGCTACAAACGAACCCTTTGTACCATTAATGTCCCATAACCATGACTTTCAACTTGCGAATTTTGGTTGGAAAAGCTACTATATGTTGTGGTTGAAACGAAAAACGGACTCTTCCCCGGTCGGTTGAACCAATCTTATCAGAATACTCATCGCCGAAAGTTTGGTTCAACTTGAGTTCAACAGCTGATCCAAAATTTAAAAAAAAACAGTTTAAAAGAAAATAACCTTTGGAAAAATATACCAACTTCTCAAAAGTTGAAGGTCATGGTTATGGGACATCATTTCTTTGTACTTTTCACTAAGTACTAAATGACAATATAATTTTAAAGCTAAACTAAAGAGGTCCATCCAACCCAATTTAGACCAAAATTGATGCGAAGATCATCGATTGTTATCGATAAGAAATTTTACCAAGATTCACTTCGATAATAAAATTTGGATTGTTCAAATGTAGTTTACGTTGAAGTCGCCAGAATGCACTATTTAAGTTTTGCTGATTAGTTTTAATTGGCCTTGTAAAAAAACTGTGATAAGGTCCACGGTGATAAATTCACCAAAAGAAAACTTAAAGTGACACTTTCAAGGGAATTAAGAATTCCTACTGGACCACTCTTATTGTATGTCAATTTTTGTCACTTTTTGTCACATTTGGTGTCATATGGAATGGATGCTAAACTAATAACGTGAAAGTATATAAAATCAACGTACTGAATGTTTCATTTTTCATATCACCCTTTTTCGAAATGAGATTAATTCTAGTTCTCATCATTCCCTTTGCTCAATGTGACACATTTCATAGGAACGATTTTGACTCGTTTAGAGAGATACACCCTTAAAATTTCAACAATTCGAGAAGCGGTCACCAAGATAACTATGTGACATACAGAATTTATTATAGGGGCATCACACCACCATTTTGTGTGACCCCCTATTACCTAGTAGTCTTTTCTTATTTTATATATTTTTTGCTAAATCATAAAAAGTATCAAAATTGGGCTATGTGATGATTTTAGTCTGTTGGAAGAAAGTAAAGTCTCAGTTGAATTTCAAAGTCAATGTAATGCATCAATTCATCAAGATTTAGTATTGGATAAGGGGATGAAAACCGAGTTTTTCGAATTAAACACCCCAATTCCGATGGAAAATCTCCACAAGATGGTGCTTCAATGGCATGGTAGATCAGCCCTTTGTTTCACTGATTTAATATTGCTAGCAGATAATTCAAAGATCCAACTGCTTGAGAGTTTCCCTAGAGATAAAAATTTAGTCATGTTTTCAATTATTTTTTCCTTCGACCCAGCACAAGTTTAAACTGCTTTATTACCAGAAAATAAATGAAAACCAATCTAAGCGCGAAGAGCATGGTTTTCAAACGATTGTAGTGAAAATATCTGGCGGATGGGAGCAGTTTATTCGCATGCATTTTCTGAAAGAATAAAATTGAGTAGTGCATCCTTAATGCCAAACTTATTTAAGGATACATGTGCCAGTAAAAGATATTTTCATTTTGTACGATTTAGTTTGGAAATGTGTGAAGAAAGTATGGTAAATTAATTGATAATAATTTAATGTTTGACCCCCTATAAATTAACAAACAATGATTAAGCTGCGTGGTCGACTTCCTTGGGATATGAAATACGAAGCAAATGTTCCAGAAAATTTTGGAAATTCCTTTTGGACTAATGTTAAAACTAGATGGAACTATAATGACAACTCGACTTGGATCAAATTAATTGGAGTGACGGACAAGCAGTGGAATGGAACTTTTACAGAAATTGACGGTTTGTAATTTAGCCTAATGATTGACACTATAGAAACTTTTAATAATGGGTCATTTCAGTAAATTGGGGAAATGAAATATGCTTGAAATGGGCTTCACTGAATAATCAAATGCTATTTAAACCTTACCCGACATACTTTTATGGCATTTCAAAATTTCTAGGAAAGTTGAATAGTCCAATTTTGTCTATACACCTATTTTTATCTTGAGTGGTGATCTCTAATGAAAACTACTGAAGAGGTGAGCTTAGAACTGGTCTATCCATTCAAAGTGGAACCTTTCTTTTGTGATAAGATACAACAAGAAGAGTTCATTGATGAGTGGATCAATGGTATTACCGGAAATGATCATACCGGAAGTGAATCAACGAATGAGCAGCCAGATATGTCCGAATTTATCTATCCAGTGGATTTAAATGAAATTGTTGAAAAACCAACAAAACGACCACCGAAATCAACCAAACCACCAAAACAAACAAAACCACCAAAAACAACAAAACGGCCTAAGTCACCCAAGTCGACAAAGAGACCAAAAGTAACCAAACTACCGAAGACTAAGAAACCAAAAAATGTAAAATATCTGAATTTAATTTTCTAATCTGAATGTAAATAAAATTTGTTTAGGAAAAATCAAATAATTTCTTCGTATCACCAGAAACCACAATTACAACAAAAATTTCAACTACGACATCTACAACATCATCTACAAGAGTGACGACGTCAACAGCGAAGTTGGAAACTACTTCGACCACAACTCGAACGACATCCTCCTCAGCTGAGACCCATGTGATTCCTTTAATTTGGGATTTGGAAATAACTGACAAACAAAAACGAAAAGAAGAAAAGCGTAATCGACGAAAAGAAAGAAAAGCTCGAAAAAATCCAGATTTTATAACCTCAGAATCAAACTCAACAGCTGCAACCTCGTCATCGTCGGAACTGACAAGAGGATGTGGGTCGCCGACATTTCTATTGTCAAGAGGGATTAATTTTGACCGATCTGATTTTGATAAAAATGGTTTCTATCCGACAGGTTCAAAACTTATTTTAAAATGCGAAGACGGAGCTAAACCACATCCAAAAGTAAGTCATAATTGGTGTTTCCACGATGAACTGTTTTTCAGGAAAGAGCCAAATGTAAATGTAAAGGGAAAGAAGGCGAATGTGCATGGAGCAAAATTCATAAAGTCCGATGCCTCAAATTAAGATAAACTTTATTTACATAAAAAGCATAATCTGGTTTGAAAAATAGCCACATGATTCAACAACATTGTGACATAAAATTTTGAAAACGTTCCTGTAGATTGTCCTAGTCATCTTAACCAATCAAATGGTAGATCCGAGTCTGAAGGTGGGGTAAAACGTCCTTTACCGCCAAATTACCGCGGCTTTGGACTTCGAAGCGACTTTCTGAAAACTCTTCTTATGTAAATATGTAATATAAAATCGCAATTTTTATTGATTGTTTTTACAAAATGCAGTTATGAGCAAATATTTTCACGCATTGTAGTATAGCCTATACCGTATAGGGGGACAAACATTAATTGATTGCAATGTTTCGAGTTTCTCGTATCAATCGTTGAACCTGGTCTTTGTGAAAATAATTCTTTGAGTGTTTATCATTTAATGCATCGTAATTCGGAATGAGGAATGTAGAAGGTTTCCACCATCGAACTTGGTTTAAATCGCGAATCACTGCGGTGTGATAACTTAATATAGTTCTATATACTAAAAGATATCAGAAATATCCAACAATGAGGGCACCTCCCCTTTCAAAGATCATTAACCCGTGTGTAACGCCCTTTATATGTTTCAAAACAAAAATTAAGATTAAGTTTCCTTACTTTGCTTCTTTGACCTTCAGCTCGGTCTTGTTCACATTTGGAAGGATACCACGACTGGCCAAACTGTTACCACTTGACACTGATGCTAATGAGCCCATACTTCGACCAGATCCCCTTGTCGGACAGCGCTTAAAATGATTAATTGAAAAGACCGGGCGGAACAACCGAAGAACCGTATTGGATTAGTGCGAGGCCAGTTCGGATCAGTTTAGTCTCGATTCAAAGTGCCGGCCCTATAACGAAGACTTACGGTGGATGGAAGGGAATACATCGAAATGTCATATTCAGAGGAATGTTCAAATTGGTTTCGAAATTTTCTTGCTGGTGACATCACAAAGCTGGAACAATTCTTATCCATTAGTGGTTGATATACACCATTGACTGGTTTTCGTCTAGTATATGCTTGTAATGTCGCTAAAAACTTTTATATTCGATCATTTTCACCACAAATCGTGATAACCTGGGACAGAGTCGATGAGAAAATTATCTTCCTTTGCTATTTCTTCACTAGATTTAGCCTTTTCCTTATACGGTTTTGGTCGAAATTCTCTTACTGATTTCCGAGATTGACGTTTCGATAAGGGACTGGTTACCACCAAATGTTCCTGAAAACATTGTGGAAGACGTTCATTAAAAAGTTAAATATGAAAGTAAGTCTGACCTGGTCAGGCTACCAGATGAACCCGACTTCCCTCGAGCTACTTCAAATAACCGAAATCATTTTTTTACCCATCTTAATTTTCTGCTATTCTCTGTATAGTTTGCTATAGGCATATCGTATTTTGGTCTCAGATTCTTTGGGTGAATTCTAGATAGGAAGACCTCAGTGTTCTTGGGATTCAAGTTAAGACAGGTTAACTCGAATTTTGACACTGATTGATGTTAACATGACAAAAACATATGTTTATCGTGTCATTATCATAGTGGGCACTGGGCAGGGTTAATGATTAAGAGGTTATGCTTAGAACTTACCCAACGGGCGATTTTCGCATCGGTTGAATAATTGTTGATCACCATATTGAATTATAACTGTTCTAGTTTGTCTTTGAATTTCGTAATTATACCTGAAAATTGCTGTTTTCGTGTCTTTTGAATCTGGAAAATAAATTATTTGATCATTTAATCTCATTTAATCCCGAAACAAAAGAATTTGGTTGCCACTTGTCACAATTAGACCGCCCTCGAGTGCTTTAATATAAACTTTTTGTACTTTTAATATGTCTCACTTTATAATTTGCTGAACTCTATTAATTTCATATCAAACGTAACTGTTTTACTATTCAAATGTAAAATGTAACAATATCTTCACGAAAATGATTCATAACCGGATATTAAAATTGGTGAATCAAGAAAAGTGGTGTTACGATATCCGGAAAGTGTACATTATAGGTAAACATACCTGTACATACTTGTCCTTGGATAATAATAGAATATATATTGGAATAATAGTGCCTTCTCATACAATTGTCTTAAAACTTGGAAACTGTTTAAGAATAGACTTCCGGTATTTGACAACCTAATGAGAGCCAGTTATGGATGGGGTCGAATGCAGACAATGTTGGATCAAGGCGGTTTCATCGACCACCTTCTGGGCGCAAGACGGACGATATGGGTTGAAAGCGACCGATGTCCCCCAATGCCAAAACGTCAGTACACCATCGTCGCTCATTAAAGTAGTCAATCGGTTGATTAAGCTCTATCATCGAACGCTTTCAGCAACATCGGTCGCATTTACCTACTTTTTTCATCATGAATCATAACAAAGATAAATTGGAGTGCGTGACGGTGAACGACCTTTAATTATGCTTCGTAATTTATTACAGTAACTATCAAAATAAATCAAGAAAAGCTACAGAATGGCACGAGAGCTTCAGTCCTGCTTATAACTGAAGTTGCATTTTGATAAAGTCAATTTTAAGCTGTGTTATGAAAATTTCCCTGTCTTTTTGTGCAATAGTTTTCTCTAGATTTTTGATTTCATGTTCACCGTCTCTTTCAATTTTCTTATTTTGTTCAACATCCTCTTTGAGATCTTCAATTTGATCCAATTCGATTTCAGTGCGAGCCAACAGATTGTCAATTGCGAGTTTCATTTTGGATTCTTTCAGCACAAGAAGTTCATTTTCAGATTTAAGTTGATCGATAGCAACCATTTGTTTAGTTGAAATTTTGAGAAGCTTTTCAATGTTTTCGTTAAATGATTTTGACATAATATTGATTTTCGTCAAAATTGCATTGACGAGAATTATCAAAATTTTGAACAAAATTTGAAATCTGGACACTGAATGTCCTTCAAAATTGGTCATTTTTTGTTCGACTACTTTTTTGTACGAATGGTTTTTGATAGTTTGAATACCAGGTAGATAGATTTTATATTTAACATTTACTTTTTATTTATATATGTAATCCCGAAGTCGCTAGAGTGTAGATGAGCTTGAAAATTTTGCTTGAGCGCGCCATCGGTGGCAAGAATTTCAGCTGGAGACCATTGAACTACCGGTATCTGGGTCACCCATGATTTTTTATCTATTGGGTGAATGAAGGCCTCTTTTATGAATCTTTAAAACCAAAGACTCTGGCCTAGTTTTTTTTCTTATTTTCATAAGATGTGTCCAAAGATAGCAAAAATGATTTACCACGATCTAGATTTTCTAGAAAAAAGTTCGAAGGTTCAGTTCTTGAGTCACACTTTGTCATCTACTAATCCACTACAACCCAAAGCTTAGTTAAAAAATATAAATTCTTTAAAAACTGTAGTTTTATCAAATTCGATTCTTTTAAACCAAATACAAGAGAAACATGCAACCAAGATCGGGGCCAATGCCAGATGAATGGTCCGGTTCATTTATTCACAAAGACCTCAAGGTCAACGGCTTGTTTCTAGACTATGATTCATAGACTTGAAATTTGGATTTTAATATTCTAATGATTTTTAAACGGTTATCGCCTATCGGTTCATTGTTGTGACGACAATTTTTTGAACGGCGATGACACGAGGCTGTTATACAATTTGTCAGCAACATTTTGTCGCAAAAATCTATGATCAAAAACGATTTGGCACTTAGAACGCTGAATTGAATCAAGGCAGAAGATATGAAGCTGTCTTCGGAAAGTGGGGTATTGAAATCAGCTTTGGCAAATGGTGCAATTCCTTATTCTGCCGACGTGGATTTTTTCTTTTTCGAAATTGAAGTTGTAGATTTCAGCTTAGAATGGTATTCAAAATGATGATAAATGCTTACTTACTGATATGCTGATCAGTGAAACGGTTTGAAACTGATAAAGTGATGTGCGTCTTCCCGGTGATCATTGTGCCCGAAATCCACATAATATAAGATGACAATTTGGGAAGAATAGAGACCCCCACCATCGGAAAGGCGGACCCACTTTAACTGATTGGTTGAGATCGCCTCATACTAAGTATCAATTTAAATAACCATCTAAGGCGCTGAGTTCAGCATAGGAGTACAACAACGAAGTTCTACATTAAATGTTCATCCCGGGTTAGAAGAATTTTCAATTGGTTATCATGTACATTCAAATGAACTGCATAATTACGGCGAAAAAACAAAGGTTGAAGGAATTTCTAAAATGGAATGCGCTCGTTATGGTTTCAGAATTGATAGAAAAACATCCATTGGATGTTTCACAAAAAATGGTCGCGATATGGTTGTTATTGAAGATATAGGATTGGATGACAACAAAATTGATTATCGTCAAGCATACTTGATTTCTCGTTTAAGAAAATTTTGCCATCTGGTCAAGCAAATATGGCAGTGATACCGGTGGTAACGCTCAAGGGTGAAATATCAATTTGTGGTTATTTTGACCAAGAAGAGGTCAATTACTTGGACGAAGCTAAACACAACACAGAAATGGCCAGACGGGAATTTAAAAAACTATTGAAATACTTTGGTTTAGGACATGATTCTCGCTAATCGTTATTTTCAGATAATAAAGGGTATTTTTTCAAATGAATCTTAAACGGAATTATAAGTTTGAATCCAAAAAAGATTCGACAAGGTCCGACGAGTATTTCACGAGATTTGAAGGCAACCAAACAAAATTATTTAACTATCTGACTGATGGAAAATATGCTTCGGGCCCACCCAAAACCCCGAAACAGAGACGCCAATTCAATAAAAAACAAAAGCTCCACCAAGGCTCTCTTGGTACCATTCTCGAAGATGAAAATGCAAAAACTGCGCTTTTACAAGAAGAAGATTCGACAGATGAAGACTGTGATATTTGCGCCTTTGATTTGATTTCAGCTGCAATGGAAAGTATTCCGCCAATAATTGATGTGCCTGAACAAAAAACTGTAAAACGAAAACCAGCCCGTCTTTCACGATCAGGTTTCGGGTTAATAGTCTTCGACATAGCCTATGGTTTTTATGAGAAAAGGTCTACCGCTCTGCATTGCGCGGAGTCTGCAGTGACTTTGTTACCCCCTTTATATAAATTATAATCACTTTATAATCCTCTAAAGAACCGAATGTTGGTCCGATTGCCTTGCGCCACGAAGTCTTGAAAACTGATATGTTCAATTTCCCAAAAGAGTCAAAATCAGTTATTTTCGGAATGGGCTGTTTTTGGGGAGTAGAACGCCTTTTCTGGCAACTTGATGGAGTTTACAGCACTCATGTTGGTTATTCGGGTGGTGATAAACCAAACCCAACTTATGATTACGTTTGTCAGCCAAAATCAAATACTAAATCACATCACGGGGAAGTGGTTAGGGTGATATACTTTCCAGATAAAATATCTTTTGAATCTCTACTCGCCATATTTTGGAAAAATCATGATCCGACTCAAGGGGATCGATCCGGCAATGATTGTGGACCACAGTATCGGAGCATCATCTACTGTCAGGACCAATCAGACCTTGAGAAATGCATAAAATCAAAACAATCATTTCAAGATGAAATTGATAGATCATTTGGAAATCCGAAAACAGCACAAAATAAAATCACGACGGAAATTTTGAAAAAAACTACCTTTTATTATGCTGAGGATAGGCATCAACAATATCTTCACAAAAATCCAAATGGTTATTGCAATCTTAAAGGCACTGGGCTACAAATATGTTCATCGGAAAAAATAACCAAAAATGACCAACCAAAATATCCAGTAATTCTAAATGAGAAAGTCATGTGCCAAAAAGAACATGGAACAAGTTTGAAAGAAGTGATGAAAAATTTGAAATGGCAGATCTGTCATAATGAAGCTGATCAAATCTGTTGTTTCAATCGTAAATCAGCAGAATCAAAAGGATCATTTCAGAATAACATTCACTTCAAAAACGAATTCCAGGCATGTGAGGGCGAAATGGATTTTTTTGATTCCGTGAGTGGCAAAGTCCTATTTTCGGTCCCGAAATATCGCACAAAGGGAAACGTTTGTATCATAAAGTTTATCTTCTAAAGTGGGTGCGTCTTCCCGATGATCATTTGGCCCAACAGCAAAGAGAAGATCATCAGAAAAGCGCACCTCACTTTATCGTAAATGTTGCGCTGCAATTTACATTTGATTATAAGCATTGGAAAAGTCGGACTTCTGGACAGAATCAGAAGATCATGGGTGGCCTTCATTTAGAGATGACGAGGTAAATTGGAAAATTGTCGGTTGCTTGGCCGATGGCGAAGTTGTCACAACCGATGGAGTACACTTGGGTCATAATTTGCCAGATTCTCGTGGAAATCGATATTGTATTAACCTGATATGCCTCGCTGGTATACCAAATAAATGATGAAGTACAGTGTAATTTATAAGGGGTTTGAAAACTGTTCAGGTAGCAAACAGTACAGAAGTACTAACGACCACTTTTTTGAGCGCAACTTTATATTTTTGCGTTTGCTGATTTTTTGTTGAATTTGTGGTTCGTATAAATTAAAAAACGAGAGGCTTTTTTCTTGGCCGGAAGTGTTAAAATGGACAGTCAAAATGCACTAAACCAAGCGATTTTTTATGAAATGTTTGATCTTCATTTGACGGAATTTATTGGGCAAGTGGACAACCGAAATTAAAGGGCTGTATTAGAAATATCGAGAACCTTCTTGATAAATATCGTATTCAGTGACCTGCATAGCACCATCGTCTGTTGCAACCCTCTAAAATCATGAATGATAAGTACCTGTGTGTGCTTCGTAATCAGATCAGAGGTTACAGTTTGTGCGAGGACTCGAGTTTGAACTGACTAATCCCACACATGATATGTTAGATATCTTCAAAACTAACCTTTGTTTGTCGATGATATTGTCGCTGAATGTCTATGAAATCTCTCTTCACAGTATATTCACCAAGTTTTTTGAAGCTTAATTTACACTTTTCTTTGAATGTTCTAAAATCTCTGAAGTCTTTAAACGTGGATCGGCCAATGAGTAACCCAAATTTATAAAGTGGGGTGCGTCTTGCCGATGGTCGAGAAACCTGGTTCGAAAAAGGACAATCCCTAGCCTTTGTGAAACTTGCTCCGCGCATTCGATGATGATTTTAAATCATCCAAATTAGTATTTTCACGAAATTCCTTAATTCGATCGTTGAAATCTCGGCATATATTTGCATCAACCACCGTTTCGTGCTGTATCATTCCTTTTGGCTTTCCCTTTTGGTTACTTGTCTTATTATTATAATTATTCAATGTTTGGTTTGAACATATTTCTTTTAGATTATTTTTGCTTAGAGTTGCTTTCAAAATGACGTTTCTTATGTAGGCTAACAAGTGATACGTCTAAAAAATAGGGGAGGTGGTCTAAAAGCAGTCCTAAACAGGGTAGAATGGCACTTGTTTCCTTCAAAAATACCGCCGCTGTCTTTATCAAATTCCCGCTTGCCCTTTTCCCAGGCATATATGAATATCTCACGTTCTGTTACTTTGTGGGTTGAAATCAGTTCAAGTCTGACCTGCAGGGGAACTTCTGGCTATAAAATTGGTCTTGCAACCAAAATTAATCATTTAATCGATTTTTTTTTCAACCCTTTCGTCAATACGTTCAAATCCATCAACAAATTTGCTAGAACCATCTTCTGTTGGCCATTTATTTTCATTGGGACGATATAAATGCATGAATAAATTAACCGAAATATCAAATTCATTCAATTTCCAGTTTCCTGTTCGCAAAGTTCTCAATTTTGATGCATATCCGGCTGCAATCATTTTTGGAATTTTCATCTCTTTGGTATTATTGATTTGAATTTGAAGATTATTTTTCATGTTATTACTCGCGATTTTAACTTTTGTTGGTTTGCAAACAAGCGGATTGACACCGAGATGAGTTTGACACGATCATCAAAAACCGAAGGCGGATAAAGTGAAATGCATCTTCTCGATGATAATTTGGACCGAATTCTGTTTGGGCAGTATAGAGACGACGAGCATCAGAAAGACGCATCCCACTTTAGTATCGACATTTTGGCAACTAGTCCTGTCCTACCATCTTTGCAAAATGTTCCAAGGGGGGCATGTTCTCCATGATCATATTTCCTGAATATAGATTCATATTTTTCTTTTTCCCGTAGCTCCAATTCTGGTTCCAACTGTGCAACCCGCGTTTCATAATACGATTTAAGACATCCAAGTTCATTTCCAGAATCGACTTTTCCGGGTTCCCGTTCAGTTATTTTCAAAATATTTTCTAGTTGTCGAAAAATTTCAACCAGACCGGGTTCTGACATTTTTCTTCAATTCTTTTTTGAATTATGAGCACAAATTTTCCTCTGTGAAAGACATAGCGCCGAAAAATTGAAACTCCTCCTCGAAAATACGTTAAGACGATGCACCGAATGATGAGTCATCGATTGAATCAATTCTTCTTGAACAGAGAATTGACAAATGGATAGAACCAAGGTTGGAAGGTATGAAAAGTTAGAAAAAATAGGAGAAGGGACCTATGGAACAGTTTTCAAAGGAATTGCACCGGATGGAAGTTTAGGAAATCGTTTTAGAATTTTATTTTTCGAAAATCTTGAAATTGAAATCAAACTGATTTTTATTGAATTTCGCTGAAAATATCAAACATGCCTAGAAGTCTCAGTGAAAAATTGTCAAAATAAAACGGTGTACGCAATTATATGCTACAACATAATTTTCTAAACGGTTAAAAGTTGCACTAAAACGGATAAAACTGGACGATGACGAAGAAGGTGTTCCAAGTTCTGCTCTTCGTGAGATTTGTCTTTTGCGGGAATTAAGACACAAGAATGTCGTTCGATTATTAGATGTTCTTCATACGGAGAGAAAGCTTACTTTAGTTTTCGAATATTGCAGTTTGGATCTGAAGAGATACTTTGAGATTCGAGGAAGAATATCACCAGCAGAAACATCAAATCTTTTTTATCAGATGCTGAAGGGATTGGCCTTTTGCCATTCCAAATCTATTCTCCATCGAGATCTGAAACCACAAAACCTTTTGGTTCATGAAAAAGTTCTCAAACTGGCCGATTTCGGCCTCGCGAGGTAAGCAAAAGATTAACCAAAAACCGAAATTAGTCTTGTTTTAGAGCTGTTGGGTTACCAGTAAGACAATACAGTAACGAAGTGGTAACACTATGGTACAGACCACCGGATGTCCTTATGGGTGCTCGTATATACAATTTCACTGTTGATTCCTGGTCATCAGGCTGCATTTTCGCCGAGATTTCGAATTCAGGAACTCCACTTTTTCCCGGATCAGATATTGATGTAAGATTTACCATTACCCCTTGATACCAAACCAAAACAACATTTTTCAGGATCAACTTCGATTGATTTTCCGTGTATGTGGATCACCCAATGAGAATGATTGGCCTGGTGTTCGTCGCCTACCAGACTATCGGACATTTACCCGGTACAATCGTCTAACTGACTGGTCCCAACATGTTCCCCATTTGAATGAGGCTGGTCAGGATTTGCTCAAAAAATTGCTCGTCTGCTCACCAACAGATCGACTAGCTGCTGAGCAAGCACTTATGCACCCGTATTTCAACATTCAAAACAACAAGAGCTAAACTTCATGTCCATTCGTCTGTCTGTGTTATTTCTTCAGCCTAAAAATCTTGAAAACCATTACAATTAATTTCAAAATTCAGAGAAACAAATCCCATGGAGAGTCTTATAGAGATGGGTTTTCCATCAAATGCGTGCAAACGGGCGATGTATTTTTCGGACGGAAACATCGAAGCGGCCATGAATTGGCTTTGTAGTCATATGGATGATCCCGATTATAATACAGGTACGTTTAAATTGGGTCAGAAGTGTGCCTGAAACGATTTAAATTTTTATTTTAGCGTTTGAACCACCCAAACAAGAAAGTGAATCACCAAAAATCAATCCACCAAGTTCAGAACAGCTTTCCTCTCTTCCAGATAATTTCAAACTTTTCACTGCCGAAGTCTTGAATACGCAAGTTAAAATGCCAAATCAAGCTTCAAAAATTTATAAAGACGAATGTGTCCTCACCTGTGATACAGTGTACTCGCCAAAAGGCCTTTTTGTTTGTCTCAAAACTTTTCTCTCGTATGGGAATCGGTTTATTAGAATATCTTGGGTCATAGATCTAATAGACGTTTTTCAATAGTATAATATTATAATTTATATTTACTCTCAATTCTATAAAACAGGTATAAATTATACAGTATAATACAAGTGATAAACTGATAAAAAGTGAAAGTATACGATCACAAATTCAAGAAAAGAAAGTCTATTTGAATATTCGTACAACTAGATCAGAAAAAACCCAATCCGATGAGCCAAAACCAAAAAAGCTTGCGATTGGCGGAGAAAATGGTTTCAAACCCGATGAAAAATTGTGGAATGAAGAAACACAGTATTCGATTGTCTACGATGAAAAACATTTTGAATTAGATTCGTTACCAAATGAACTTGAATACCTTTCAAAAGTTGCTGACGCTGTTATCAATTCAACGTCAGCTGAAAAGAAAATGGAAATAGCTTCTTGGAAACCAGATGCTCCACAAGTTTCAAAGTATGCAGAAGACTTACAACAATTAGACAACGGTTAGATATATTAACAAAGAAACCAAATAGAGAGCATTACTTAAAATCACAGATTCCGGGGTTTTAGCTTATTTGGAACGTTTAATTTTAATTTGTATTCTAACATCATTTCTTGAAAACAGAAAATGTGATGAATTGTTTGTTTTAGGTGTGAAAATATCGCCAGATCCCTCAAAATGGAAATGCTCTCGTTGCGACCTTTGCACAAATCTCTGGCTAAACCTAACTGATGGTTCTCTTCTTTGTGGTCGAAAGAATTGGGATGGTAGTGGTGGTAATGGTCATGCATTGGAACATTTTAACGAAACAAAGTATCCACTTTGTGTTAAACTGGGAACCATTACTCCTGAAGGAGCTGATGTTTTTTCGTATGCCGAAGATGAAATGGTAACTGATCCTAAATTGGCCGAACATTTGGCCCATTGGGGTATCGATATTCAAAAGCAAAAGAAAACTGACAAGAGTTTGGCCGAAATGGAACTGGAAATAAATAAGTCTGTTGGCGCTGAATACGCTGCTATTATGGAATCGGGTGAATCTCTGGAGCCTGCTTACGGGCCAGGGCGTACTGGTATTGTCAATTTGGGTAACACGTGTTACATTTCTTCAATTCTTCAAGCCCTTTTTGCCATGGACGACTTCAAAAGCGTTTTTGGAAAGAAAAATGAATTTGAACCTGAACCAGTGAACAATATAAAGACTCAAATCTCTAGAATCGGATCTGGTTTGATCGGAGGAGAGTATTCTAAACCAATATCTACACCAGATGGCAAGAAATTGAATGATGAACAAATGGGAATCTCTCCGGGATTGTTCAAATCGGTTGTAGCTCAAGGAAACGCTGATTTTGCCGGTAATCAACAACAAGGAACTGATTTATGATTTTCATTATGAATCAAAATTTATGACTCCTCATTTAATGAGTAAGAAAATTTGTATAGTTTTATTTTATTATTACAATTATAAGAATATTATTAACAGAAGAATATTATATTAATTTTGTTAAATCAGCGAAAAGATGCATCCGAGTTTTTGCTTCATTTTTTTGATGTTTTGGAAAAAGAATCGAAAAATGGTTCTTTTACTTCTCCTGGAAAGAATTTTGAATTTCAATTCGAGGAGCGGTTAGAAGTTAATAAAAAAGTTCAATATAAAAATATAAATGAAACCATTTTTGGTATTCCAATTGACGAATCTGATGCAATCAACCAATCAGATGTCGAGGCTTATTTGAAGAAGAAGCAGGATACGATTGAATCCGGCACAACTGAACCAGAAATGGTCAGGGCGTCAATTCCATTTGCGAAATGTCTCTCCCGATGGGCTGAACCAGAGGCGATAGAAAATTACAAATCGCCATCCGATGGAAAATTATATACGGCACAAAGACGACTAAGATTTGCAACATTCCCAAAATATTTACTGTTACAGTCGCGACGATTTACTATTGGTGACAACTGGCAACCAAAGAAGTTGAATGTTTCACTTGATTTCCCAGGTATGGTGTCACCACGGGTGTCACGGAGGTGTTAAAAACTTTAACCTGTTAGACAAGTGACCTCAATTGACCGACTTAAGATACGCTTGACCTAAGTGATATGCGAGCCAATGGCGAACAACCTGGAGAACAAATGATGGATACGTCAAACGAACCAACTGGTCCAACTATTGATGAAAATCTAGTAAACCAGCTTGTCGAAATGGGATATCCTTATCATGCTTCTAGAAAAGCCCTATATCATACAAGTCAGCAATTAGAGGTATAATAAGGCAATTACTGATAATAATAGTAATGATGGTTTTAGGCAGCGCTCGAATGGTTAATGACACATGTTGGTGATCTTGATTTTGATTCACCTTTAGTTGTCAAAGGAAATGAACCTTCAAAACAAACATTTTCACCTGAGTCAATTATAATGGTTACTTCAATGGGATTTAGTGAGATCCAAGCTCAAAATGCATTAGAAGGTAAAACCATGAAAATTATCCAAAATTCGCATGACCCAACTTTAGACGCGCCTCGGACCAATTTTCTTAAAGCAAGCCCTATTAATAATTTCTTTAAAAAATGGTACACATACTCAGTTTGACCTTCTGAATAATCTGCGAAAAAAATTGTTCTCCGCGCCACCTAGTGGTCAAAATTGAAATTGAAATTTACGATTTCAGCCTATCAGAGTACAGCATTTTGTTCGTTGGGTTTAGTACTGCCTTGTAATTTTGTAATAAAAAATTGTTAGTTCAGTCACTAAAATTAAAAAAAAATACGATTTTTCCTCAAAATTTCGAAAAAAAAAGTTTTTGGTAGTCCGCCGTATTTCGCCATATCGACCATACCAGCGGACTCTCTTAGGGTTGTTTTGGGTTTCTTGGCTGTAATTTACGATTTATATTAAAAATGAGTCATAGATTTTAGTTGACTGATTCCAGCAGGGCCTAAAGAATTTGGCCTTAAAACGGTTTAGCCCAAAAACATCACAATTTTAGAATTGTAATGGTCTTTTTTATTTTTTGAAACCGACATTCTCTAATATCCTTGAATATAATTAATATGATAACATCATAAACTGAATTTTAAGCGACATCTGGTAATGTTGAAATGGCAATCGATTGGATCTTTACGAATCCCGAATTGAGTCTCCAACCGAGCGGAACAAATAAATCTGATCCACCAGCCGGATCTGACCAACTGACTTCTGATTCGTCAAAGTATGAATTAGTGGCATTTGTGTCACATATGGGAACTAGCACATCTTGTGGCCATTATGTCGCACATGTTAAAAACCAAGCCAAGGAAGATGACCAATCAGATTGGATTATTTTCAACGATAACAAAGTCGCTTTTTCCAAAAGTCCGCCCAGAGATTTGGCATATCTTTATTTTTATCGTCAAATCTAAAATCTGAATCACACTTTTTCTTCACAATTACATGTTATAAAGAAAACAAACAGCCAATAAATATTTTTCAAAATAATTAAGAAAGAGAAATCGGTAAAAGTCTACATTAAAATGCCAGAAACTGCAATGTCTCCACAGAGAAAAAAACTCTCAATGAGAAACAAAAATATTGCTCCATTATCAAATAAATTGAAGAAAAATCTAACTGGCCCGAAAAAAGAAAAATTTATAAAAATATACAGGGTAAGTTGCAAAAAGGATTACCTGAATGTATTATTGTTCCGAAACAAAATTACAAATTTATTTTTACAAAGTCGCGTTATTTTTATAAATAATGTTCAGGAAACTGCAGAAAAGGAATCGACCAGCGCCGATGAGCTGACCAAAACTGAAGCACCTGTTTCATACTGGAAAAAAATTGCAGAAGAACGAAGAATTGAATTGGAAAAGACGCTCGAAGAAAATCGAGATCTTTGCGAATTGTTGAAGGTATTTTTTAGTTAAGGATACCTCCCCTATTCCGAATTTCTGCCACCTAAATCGTTGTTTTTCTAATTTTGAATTTTCTCAAATGTCCAATGTAGAACAAAGACCAAAATAATAGTATGTGAACTTCTCGGGTTGAACTTATGAAAAATCAAGGAATGAAGTATGAGTCATGCCTATGACGTCATCAATATGCGCTTCAGTAAGATTGTTCAATAATCGAAATTATATAGTTTTATGAAACTGGTGAATTTTTAGTCAAAAACTGTTATTGCATCATTAATCCGGGGTAATTACGCAGGGCATATAATACAAGAAATTCACAGAAATCTATCCGAAGTCAGGAAATTTACCATGGGTTCAAATTTGAAATGAGATAGTATTTCCTACCCAGACCATGGAAAAGTCTCCCTTCTAGGCTCAAACTGTTCATGATAAAACGGAGGAGGGCACATAATATGTTTTGAACTGGTTATCAGTTGATGAGTCACGTGATTGAGCCTAAACCTTTTCTCTCTACATATATTTCATAAAAAATAGAGAAATGGGTAACCAGAAGAACAAAAAGAACCCCCAAAGAAAGAACATTTGCCACCATATCCGAAAGGCCTCAAAAGGAACTGATTCCTAGAATCCTAATGCTGCATTCTGATTGGCTGAAATATTTTGAACTCTGATTTCGATAAATTATAGGTGTAAACGTTTTAAATGTAGTAGATTTCGAATTTGGACCGTAAATTTCTATATTTTACCGCTAGAGAGCGATGTGCCGTATTTGACCTGAGCTTTATTCTGATTGGCTGAC
>SCLD01161282.1:0-21052 GCA_004367895.1 Oikopleura longicauda
TTTTCAACCCTTTACCCATTCGGTCACAGACCCGCTCAAGTCGATCACGAATGTACTGGTGACGTTTGACATGATCGTAACGATCGACAAAGTCAAGACCATTTGAACATATTTTTCGTAGTCGTTGGGCCGGCGAATCCACTTTTTTGAGTGTGACGCCAAGTGGGGCTCCATTTGTGAGTTGAAGAATTTTGGCCATTTCTAAAACATATAAATTGTTTTTATCCGCTTTGTTTTAACTTACCCAAACTCATTTTGTTCAGCTTGTTCAGTTTTTGTGTTCAACTCAATGTGTATAATAATCTCAAAAGTGTTCATCTTGTTTTATATAGCAGCCCCAGTGTGATAGCGATCGTGACGGAATGTCGCCAAGGAACATGAAAGTGATAAAATTCCGTGCTGCGAAATCATAATTTAGATTTTCGAAGGAAATATTTTTGAATCCACTTGCATCTAGTTGCATTTATGGTATTGTTTTGTGTCAGAAAACAAGTTTATTTCGTCGGTTTTAGTTTAGTCATCTTGACAGTATATATTCGGTTTGCCTTTGTCAGAGTCCGTCATAACTAACGTGATCGCCGTTCGTCCGGATCCGGGGATTGTGCAACTAAAATCGTAAGCAGTCGGGTCCCCAAGCGCATGCTAGTAATTATTAAAATGTGTGTGTTTAAACAGCTCATTACCTTCTTATGGACAAGAAATCGCATCGCTACAATCTCGTCCACCACGCCGCGCATTGAAATTGTCGCGCGGTAGTAATTTTGATCAAAGCCAGTGAATCGCTGAGGAGAAACGGGCACCCATTTATTGTACTCACCGATAAAGCCAACATAATAGTCGCCAAGTTCCATTATGTGGGTCGTGTAGGACATCATTAACTTGTCACTGGTCAGTTCCTGAAAGTCGTTTATCTGAAGTGGCGATTCCTTATGCCACAGTTCGTGCCGGGTTTCTTCGGCTTTGCCTTGGGTAATCACCACATGAGTCACAAAGTACTTGTCGAATGGTTGATTACGACTAAATTTATAATGTTCCATTTTGTGTGACACTGGTTTATCCTGGCTGAAACCAGGGTTGAACAAAACAAGGATGCCCCACTTGAAGCCCGCCACTTCTGAGTATGTTTCATAGATGTTGGTTGTGTTGATATCTCGAAAGTGTCGACCAGACTTGTCCAACGAAGCGGGTGCAAGTTTAATATCCCATATCATGTAATCAGGCATCGCCACTGGTACTGATGGCTTCAGCACGAGTCCATCAGCTCGGATTGACTTATCCACCAACGTCATATTTGTGAGACCAATTTTGTCACTGATAGCGACAATGCCAGTTGATAAGGTCGCCATGACGGCTTCTAAATCGTGGTAAGCTTCATATCGTCCTTCATCATAGTTATTGCCCGGTTCCTGGGGCACTGTCCAAAATGTATCTTTGAATGGGGCAAGACCAAGCGCATACGTCCAAATGCTTGTCAGGCCAATATCCCACTGGGGCACGGAAAGCGATTGACCCGGATGATAGTCTTGAGAAGCGCGAATAGAAACGACATTCTCAATTTCAACACTCTGCATCATGTGGCGACTGTAGGACATGCAATACATTATGTTGATGCCAGTCCGCTTTGCTCCATCTCCCATTTGCATCAACCAATTGCGTTCGACTTCCAAATCCTTTTCGAACATGGGCAAATGAGTTGTTTCGCCATTCATCCAGTCTTGAAGGTACACTTTGAGACCCCAGGCCGTAGAATTTTTAAATAAATCTTCGAAAAAATGATCATCCTGCGGAACAGCTGTGCCAGTCTCATCGTCAAACAGAAACTTGTACTGGCCACCGTTACGATCTGCATAGTCCGTCTCGTTGCACCACCACCGATTATGCGCGATAACTGGCGTATTAGTCCGTTGGTAAATTTCATTAATGCCATGTGGAAAGATATCGTGCATTGCTGTCCAGTTTTTCACAGCTGAGTTCTCACACTTGTGATAGAACCAAGAGTCGTAGTTCCATGATTTGAACGGGACATTTGGTCTGACTTCATTGTAAATTTTTAGCATGGTCTCCTCATAGTTCTTATGTGGCACAGTGTTGTAGTAGTAAAAGGCGCCATTGTCTGTCCAGTAGCCCAAATAGTTTACCGTATCATCGGATGCCCGCCTATTTGTACTCTTTCCAGTGTGCTTTCTTAGTATGTTGCCCCATTTTTGAATAGACTCGTAAAAACCCTGGTCGGAGTAGGAAATAATTGTGCTGAGTTCATAGCCATTACTTGGTAGTTTATCGACAAGACCCGGGAAGCCAAACCAAACTTCGCCTTCCTTTTCTCTTGGCTCTGCCGTCCACGCGGTATGCTTTGTGAACGATGAGAGGGCGACTGTTTGGCCCAAGTAGTTGTCGGTTATGTTCACTCGATCAAAAATGAAGAAGGGGCCGCCCTTAACACCGCCACACATTTGAGTGATGTTAGCCTGAGCCCATTCAGCTTGGATACTAAAGAATCCGGCCATATTCCAACAGGGATTGATAAACTTTAAATTTGATGTTTCGGGCACTTTCAGCGATGGAAATGACGAAACGACACGATCAGGATCTCCAACAGACATGTCACCCCATGTTGGATAAAAGTGTTGTCGGAATAAGGCGAACTCTTGTGATGCGTAAACTCGAATAAATGCACCCATTGCCACGGTGGTATCTTAAATCTTTTCGCTGCATTATTCTATGTTTAGCTTGACATTACCTTCTGTGGCACTCAGGCTGAAACTATGCTCCCTATACTCTCCCAACACATCTTGACCCTTGATAACTGGACCATGTTTTACTTCCAATGATCCGTCGCCAGTTGAAAACGTTGCATTGTTACGGTGTAACACATAGTTTCCTGAGTGAAGGACAAAACCATGCTTCCCTTTTACCGTAAATGTGCCATCATGACCCACGTCAAACACGGTTAATGCCAGTGACTTTAAATTTCCAAAGAAAAAATAAACTCAAAAACTGTGATTGTATTTTACCTGGGCTACCAATAGTGACAATACGAGTCTCATTTAGTGCACGTTGATCTTATTTTGCTTATATAGTGAAAATGAGTGTTTTATTGCTACAGAGTCAATTAAATTTCGAGTGTTCCGAAACCAGGTCAACAATTTTCGAGCACGTACATTAAGCATATGGGGTCGATTCAAAAAATTATGAGAGTCGATGATAATAAGTCTTTATTCTGCGTTTATTTTCTATTTTTTAAATAATGCTCATGGGTCATTTCAATGGCTTTACATTGCGATCGAAATTACGGTTTTCATGAAAACCGTCGATTTGGTTTCCCGTCGGTTTGTAATGGAAAACCATCAACCATCCTTCACGGCCATCATAACTACATTTAGCCACCCCAACGCCGAGTTCTTTTGTGTCTTTCCAAACCAACTAAATAAAGTTATTATTATAATTTTCAAAGTATAAATTACCTGTGTAAAACTGCCAACGTTTTTTTCCTTTGTACTTTGTGCCGGATTTACAAAGCTATAATCTTTTATCTGCGCATAAAACCCACGTATTGCTGATTCTACAGCTTCTTCTTTTGTCACACCAGTACCATACATCGACATTTCACCGTACGAATTTCGTTCATGAGGCTGAGAGTTCTGAAGGATTCCCTTGTTTGCGATTAACTGGGCAGTTGTACAGCAGTCTTTGCTGAGTGTCAATGGATCAGTATCAATGTGTTTGAATCGAAGCTTGTTATGAACGTCCAAAGCTAGAACAGCTATACTATCGTGATGAACATTTTGTTCTCTTTTGTCGACTTGATCTTCCTCATTGACTGTCACAGCTTTTAGTTTTGTGACGTTGGCATGATACAGACGATTTTCATCACCAGTCCAGACAATGTTACCACCTGGTTTGTAGTGAAACACTGTCAACCAGCCATCATAACCCATATAATTGCATCTGGCCACACCGACGCCAAGTTCCAGAGAGTCTTTCCATACTAACTAAATATACAACTAGTTTAAGTCTCAACAATTTTTAATACCTGGGTGAAATGGCCCACCATCTCGCCTTTCGGTACATTTCGTGGATTGTTGTAGTTGTAGAACTCAATCTCATCATAAAAACCACGTACTGCTTGTTCAACAGCCATTTCTTTTGACTGACAAGTCCCAAATCCCAGATTTTCGCCGTATGAATTGCGCTCATGTCTTTTAGAATGTTCGAATTTTCCAATATTCGCAACAAACTGAGCTGTTTCACAACAATCAACATTGATAGTCAATGGTCCAGTGTCTATATGTCTAGCTCGAAGTTCATTGTGAATCTTCAAAGCTAGGTCCGCTAAGCTAGTATGCTCATCATTTTTGGTACTATTGGCTGGATTTTGTGCTTCAACTTTCTGGTCTATTTCTTCAGAGTCTTGAGTTACCCAATCCTCAGTATCACGAGATGGGCTTCTATCTGATCCCGTCAAACATGAGCTGTTGCACATACTGTCATCGCCAGGCTCAAAATTTTCAATTTCATCATCTTCAGCAATATCTGCTTTATCGTTGAACATGGTAGAGTTGTGCTTGTCTGTCACAGTCGGTTCATTTTGAGGACAAGTGGAAACCTCAATATCATTTTTGCCAGCTTTCTTTTCGTCATTTTCCACTCCATCATTTTCCATTTTATGTTCGTTAGATATTTGATCACAAACAGTTTCAGAACTATTTGTCTCATCACAAGCCTCATGAGTGAAGGTAGTGTCGTCAGTTTGATTTGCAGTTGTCGGTTCATACTGCGGCTCATCGTTGAAATCATTCCAACTTGTTTCAACCATTTCATTTGACGTGATGGAAACTTCAGCACTATTTGTTGAGTCATCGTGTGAAACTGGACGGACATTGTGATTTTCATTAACTGTGTCAATGATTTGTGCTTCACTGCATTGATTTGTTTTTGTTGTTTCGGCACTAATTTGATCTTCCATGGTGCTAATGGACACAGTATCTTTTGAGCCGGCGTTCTGATCATTCTTGGTGATCTCCGCTTCCGAGGGTGCATTTATAGGGCCATTTGAGACTTCCGTCGCAATGGACTCTCTGACATTTTTTCTTGTACTAAACGTACTGTCATCAATATTCTCGACTGGCGCAACGACTGCTTCGCAAGACTGACAAAGACCCATTTTTGTTCCAGGTCTTGCGAGATACGTGTGAAGTCTGACTGACGATCATAAGTTTTATACATTTTAGTATTTGGCGTGACCAGGAACGTAACCAGCAAGCTGTAAACAAAGCTCAGATTGACTGTCGACGATAAGCGAACGCTTTGCGAACACAACATTTGCTTCCACGCAAGAAAACTTTACCTAATTTGATTATTCTACCTCGGGTTCAGTTCCTCGATATTAAATCGATATAATTAATATCATATTAAACAATAATTCTGTGAACAACAAAGAAAGTCGTAGAATCTGATTTTGTAAGTGAGTGAAGATGGTGTGTACAAACAGAAGTAAGAAAATAAATCAGTCCGTTGTCAGTCTATGAACTTGAAAAATAAATTTCCAAGTAGTAAAGTTAAAATCGAGCTCATTAGAAAACACTGCCAGATCTGCCACCGCCACCGCTGTGGCTGACCATAACGCCAAGTCGACTGTAATTTTTGTTGATTTCATTGAAATAAGTGAAACATTTACATTTTCTAAACAGTATATATATCGTGTGTCAACTTACTGATAGTTCAAAAATAATCAACAAGATCATTATGCCGAAAATTTGTGTCAAAGCCCCCGAGATCATCATGTCCGGCGAGTGAGTACTTTAATTTATAAATTGATTAACCAAACAATATTATACTTTTAGCATTCAAAATCAAACGGCAATGACAGTCGTCACCAAGGCTGAGCTGGAGGCGGTAACCGTGAACGGCGGTTGCAAGTGCGACTAAATGTTGCGTTACTGTTTATTAACCCACAAAAGGCAAAACCGAATAAAGTGATATTAAGATGGTTTTTTATTCGTCTTTCAGCATTATAAACTCAAATGTTTTTTCCTTATATTGTATAGGCTACACTTTTATTTGCAGATGAGACCGTCCCTCTAATTTTTCGAACATGTCTTTATCAAACTCCATAGTTACGCAAGTAAAATTGTGTCTGTACTTTTTATGGCGCAGCACAGCTTATCACAAAAATAAACAGTTATTACGATATAAATCGCCGTATCACTCTTTGCGAGAAACATTGGGAAAACATTGCTCACTGCTTGTCACGGCTTGATCGATGCAATGATTGTTAATAAGATCACTAAATAGGTTAACATCTTTTTCCAGCGTGTAATCTGGGGTGCGAAATCCCATTAATGTTTTATAATATCGTTTTCTGTCAGAATGCCGCTGATAGCGCATGTCCAGGGTGCAGCAGCAAAAATGCCTATCGCACGCTCTATAACCTCACTTTCGTTATCTCAGCGCCGAATTATTCAGCCCAAAAATGAAATGTTTCTCGCGTTCCCCGAGCCAAGTGACACACCGAGCGGTCCGAATAAAATGCACTCGTATGCAGCATCGGAATTAGCTTGTCAATAGCGGATTACCATGTTTGGACTCATCCAAGCAACAGGAGAACGTGTGTTCGATTTTTGGTGTCAAGTGAGCAATGTCTACATTTGACGCAGCATGTGACCAATATGACACGATGAGTGATTTCGACTCTTACCCCCAACCGAGGTCATGGTTATTAGCAATGTTTTTTGTTAAACTCCGCTCATCTTTTTTCTTGCCACCTCCACATATTAGAACCGAGAGAGTCAACTTTTTTTTCGAAAACCACTACAAAAAAGGCAAGTTCTACTACAACGTTTGATAAGATAAGAACAGAGACTACACAAAACACACACGGTTAGGTTTGAATAAAAGGGTCCCTTTGTTTTCGCTGATTTCTAAGACAACACACACGATAAGACTCTCTACCTTTATTAGATCAGTGTGAACAAACTTCAGAAAGGAGGACGTATATGCTCTGATAAAAAATCTAAATTATCCCAGAGACCGCACAGACATACGACAGAGAAAGGAAGAAAGTTAACGAAATGTAAGTTTAGAGCTCGAGGAAGTTCCGTTTTTATTTCGAACATTTCCGTCGCAATATTATTCAACTTCTCTCTCTATCTAATTTCGAACAAATGCACCATGCACATCGTTGTCGTTGTCTCGCATTCAAGTGCTAATTTGGAGTCTGGCCTCTCTCCCTCCCCACTTGCTATAAATATGCTCGACACGTACGTCTCATTTGACAGATTTTCTAAGTTTGGTGTGTGTGTGTGAGTGAAAGGAGGCAATGTTCTTATCCGTTTTAGCCGCACTGCCAGACGCACCACCACCGGAGCACAAGAAAAGGGAGACACACCTTCATCATCGCTATACATGTCTAGTTGATTTGCATTTTAGTAATTTTGAAGCCGCCCACAACTTGATCAGTCTCAATTACACGATCGAAAATGCATCCGAAAATCGATAAATCACGTCAGACATTCCAGAAAATATTAGTTCTACGGCGGAAATTGATAATGCTTGCTGCCGAACATATAATTCCTACATTTTTTTACTTTCGTTTTCGGTTCACGTGGCGGGCGGTAAATGATAAGTACCACACATATTCAAGTTCGTTTTGAATTTTTGAATTTTCTCGGCGCACACTTCCACTCAAACCTAATCTGATGATGGCGAAAACACGAGACGTAAAAACTGGCCGACTCGGAGCCACTATAGGGAGAATAAAAGAATTGTCTGCTTTTATGTTGACATGAAAAACGATGGATTAATTCGTATGTAGAATATTTTGACCACTAAGCGTGATAACAAGCAGATTTGTTGAAGGAGCCATTTCGCCAACTTTCGCTCGAGTGGGCCCAATAGACAAGCACTGGGTTGGTTCAAGTGATTTTTCGACGATACAACTAGACCTGACTAAGTGTGCGCCTTTTTTGGCCTAACCGTGATTATCTTTATAGTCTAAACAGATCATCACCGGGAGAATGTTATTCTAACACGACTTACTACCATGGTCATGTTAGGATACTCCATTCAAACGTATTTTGTATATAAACATCAATCTATAGTGAAATAAAAGTAAAATTCAACACAAACAAGTGCTTCCCATTGCAACCGTTGGCCGCTGTCGTCAGCAATACAAGCACTATTCCGTTTGATTTGTTAAACACGACATTTTTCTTTTGATTAGTCTGTGTGTGTGTGTTCCCGGACGCCCGTGTTTTCTAAACATTATGTCAAATTAGGTTGTGTAGATAACAGTGGCCTTGTTACACGTATATATAGTGGTTTGATCCTATTTCTCTCACTTCGCACACACGCCGCTCCGTTCTCGCGCCCAGTGTCACTACACCACCGCCACCTAATTCTGAAATCTAGTGTGTGCGCCCGTGTGTGTGTGTGTGTGTAGAGTAGAGAAGGAGGGCTCTTTTTGAAGAGGAGGAAAGGGGCTTTTGTTTTCCTAACCCTGGCCGCGCAGCGCGCACACACACACTTTTGAGCCTGGCAGCAGCATCCTACACATCCAGATCTGCATCTATCGCCTAGCTAAGAGAAGAAACCACTCGCCCAAAATAAGCAAATTGTGAAAAGCACACGTAAAACGGGACAACACGAACAACACATAGCATAATGATTACCGGATGTAATCAAACAACTAAGACTAAACAGTCTGGTTTAGAGAACTAAATAAGAAGAAGTGGAAGAAGAACCAAACACAGAGAAAAAATAATGCGAAGCAAAAAATCACGTTTGCCAATTGGGAAGCGAAACCTGCGCATCGAACTAGAGGCGACTTCAGATGGGACGCGAACGGCAACAATTGCCATTGATGTAAGTGTAAACTGAAAGGGTCAAATCGTTTTCTAGTGTCAACTGACTAGGTTAGGCTAGGCGTGCATGTGTGGCGCATGGATTATCCAGTTCTTGGTTTTCACATGTCACTTAAAACGTTACGTGAGAGTGTACCAAAACCTCAGGGCCCCATCTATCTTTATATTCCCCTTAGAATGATGCTTCCAAAATTAATCTGTCTCTACTCTCGACGTTATTATGGGTAGGCTTGATTTGTTTCCGTTAGACTACTCCGTCCAGAAGGAGTCAAGCAGATTGCTTGGGCTTAAAATTGATTTCATGCACGCCGTTTTCGATCTTTTGGATCATTTCATGTTCAAATAAATGCCGCCGCCACTTTTCTTCGGGCTGACTTTTTCAGTAGCAGCAGCGTCTAACGCTGGCCCGCGCCAAAAAGCCACAATCACGTGCTAAACGTGGCGGCGGCGTTAAAAAATTGTTGAAAATTGTGATTACGCTCGATGGTCGAAACTGTTTGGCTCGAGCATAAACTCTTCTAAGAGTTTCTTTTTTAATATCGGTTTGGGCCGCCAGAATTTTAATCTTGCGTTTCGTTTCGGGGCCCGCACCAAGATGATGTTATGCAAAATTTGAAACATCAAACTTACACGACGTTGTACTTGGCTAGATGTAACAAGATTAGACGCTAAAGTAACGATTGATTCGTACACGTTGAAATATACACGTTCGGAGAACACTGCCGCGCAATGATCAATAATAGGTCACGACTGACACCATAATTGGCACTGATTAGATTTTGCTCTGAATTTGATTAGTCAGACCTTTCGAGCCATTTCGAGATCACATTTACCAGATTTGTTCCCTTAAAAAATCTTGAAAAGAACCGGCTTGGTTTCTACTCTATAATCCCATTTGTTTCCTCAGTTTTATCTTCTTTATCTTATTAGAACTAGAATTATTTTAGGCCCAGGCTTAACCAAAGATATTTTGTCAGCGGTCGCGGCAACCCCTTCTAAAAGTATTCGAATCATTTTTCAATCGAATCTTGAATTTCAATCAACTTATCCTTAATAAATTAAACAATCTGGCGCCACCATCGGGCGGTATACAATTAACATACGATGCATTTCCTAATCAGTCAACGCATAACCAAGTCTGACGCAATTTTATTGATAAGCAAACAACTAAGCAGATTGTTGATTAGTCGTTAGGTTTTGTTTCCTTTTTACAGTTTCACAATTCCATAATTCCACTTTTAACATTGAGTTTACAAGTAATTTTGACCGCGCGAATGTCATACCACTTTGCCACTTTTTTACGCGCGCGCGCGCTCAAGGTGTAATGCCACCTGTCGTGATTAGTGCTCTCAAACTGAAAACATAAATTCGGTTACGTTTAGCCCGGTTGGCGCGTGCACAGCGTAATCGAAGATATTTGTCGCATTCCCGACCTGCGCATTCGACAGTCGTCAATCTTTGGCTTAGCCAAAAGTACCGGTGAGTTTTCAATTTCAGCTTTTACAATCAAGCCATTTGTCATGGGTGTAGCAAACTTTGTTTAGTAATAATACAAAGATATTCTAATCGTTTTTCCCTAGACGACAATGAGTTCCTCTTCCTGCGGCGTGATGAAAAGATTTCATCGTATGCGCCGAAATCGTGGCTAAACAGTGACCTGAAGAAAAACTTCAAAGTGCACGATCCATTTGTTCTGCACCTCAAAATACAGCACTTTGTGGCGACGCCGGCGCTTCAATTGCTTGACTATGGTACGCGTTATTATTATTACCTGGGCATTCGCGGTCAACTCGCCAAGTCAAAGAGTAAGATGCCGCTGGAGAAAATGTTTGAGGTCATCGCAATGGGCATACAGGCAATCACCCCGGGGTTCACTTTGTTTAAATCTACTAGTAGTAGAGTGCAATTGAAGAAAATGAACAGCTCAGCTCTTAAACACAAGAATAGAACCATACCGAAATTTACAGGAATAGAATATGGCGTAGCAAATAAAATCAATACAAATCTAATCCAGGTTTACTGTAACGCAAGAAGAGTAACAAATGATAAAATAACATCAATGTGAAAACTTTTCGTGATTTTTTTAGCACTGTTCATCTTTTTTTAAGTACTCTGCATTAGAACGTGTTGTATAGAAACAAGTGCGCGTGTGAACCGCTGTACTAAAGGCGGAATATGGCGACAATAATCCCACATTTCATCAACCCGGTGTCGCTTACTTTAAAATGGCTCACTTTGTCCCGCGCTGGGTGTTAGAAGATGCCCAAATTAAAATGTATGGGGGCGAGCGAACTGTTAGGTGTGGTCTTGCTTCTCAGCCGTAATTAAGATTTTTTAATTTTTACTTTTTAAGAAAAATCATCACCACACTCCACCTCGAGCTGCGCGGCATTAGCCAGTTTAATGCGCAACTCTTTTTCATTGAACGCGCCCGACTACTCGCTCCGGGCAATCTAGGCCACTTTTACAAGCTGTACGCCAATGGCATGGGCTATCGGGCCGCTCAACCCAGCACGGTGCTGGCCATTGGCCATGCTGGCATTCGACTACACAAGTTCGATCCTGAAACAACAACCTCATCATTCGTCCAGTTCGAGTTTGACTGGGATGGCATTCGCAACTTTGAGATTGTGAACAAGAAACTTATTCTACGCCCCGAGAACCAGCCCTCGTGTCGCAAAATGACATTTCACTGTGGCCACTATGAACGTGCCCGATATCTGCTTGATTTAATCACACAAGCGCATATCTTTGACTATAATCAAACCCAAATGTTCCCACCCGAAAAGGATGCCGACAAGAAACCAATTAATAATTATCATCGCGAGCTGTCAGTAGATGAAATACGAACAAATCGAGTAACTGCTGCGACTGCTGATCACCATCAATATGAATGTAAGCGACACCACCACCATCTAATCGATCCTTAACACCTTTTCAACTAGGCGTGGTCCCGGTCTCCGAGCAAAACGACTACTTTGTCGACGTTACAGATGTCCAAATCAATAATAAGAAGCACGCAGTGGCCAGTCGAACGTTGTCAGTGAAGGCACCTGTTCGCCCGGCGCACCGAAACCACATTCATGGTAAATCTCCACCCCGAAAACGAACTAACAAAATATTCAAAAATATCTATTTCTTCAAATTTAAACCTAAATTGTCGTAAATAATGTGGTTAACGTCCAATGCGAATTCTTTTACAATAATTTAAAACGTTGTGCTATTTAAAGTCGAAATTCCGCGTCACACGTCAATGTCCGCTGCCGACATGCACTACCGGCCGACACGTACAAAGTACCAGAACCAATACGACATCGTGTGCGACGAGGAGGAGATGCACATGCAACGCGTCCACGCCGGCAGCAACAACGACTCGGGCATTTCGGTGATGAATAACCAGTTTGCCTCAAGCCTCGTGATTCGATAATCATTTACTATTACCTCAGAAGAGAGGCTGTTTTTCAGTTTGAAATTTTGAAAGTCTTTTTGAAAATTTTGAATCCCAAAATTCAAGTCATATTATTCAACGCCAACGCGATCTGTGGTTGGTAATGACACAAAACGAAATATTTGTATAAAAAACAAAACTACTGCACACCTTCAAAATTCGACATAAACATAGATACGAATAAAAAAACGCCCTGAAGAAAAGTAAGGAAAAGAAGTCTGACGTGAAACTTATTTTGAGAAAGAAGTGGATGAGAAATTTTGGGTGGCTTATATTGTTTCCCAGTTAATGCACTTGGTCAAACTTTTAGTAACATAACATCTACTTGATAATCTTTTGGGATCGTTTCGACCACTCTTAACCGAAATTTTTCGGGTATAACATCAAGTGGGTGATCTACATTGTGGTTTTCCTTAAAAACACTTCGATATTTTTTCCAAAGCTTATTGGAGTAGAACAAACTCATCCGTTAATCTGGAACAATGCACAAGAGACGCCAATTTATCAAACATTGTTTCGGCCTATTTTGCTTATACAAGGGAGTTAGACAGAGATGACAGGTTCGAGTAGAAAAACGACGTTTTTGAGAAATTAGGGCCACCAGTTGAACGAACGAAAATTTGTGACGGGCTTTTTGGCCCTTTGTACAAAAGTTTAAAAAAGGTAACTCAGTACGACCATTTTAACAAGTGTATTGTTTGTTACGCTTATCGCGGAAAATAAAACTGCTTTCTACACTGAATAAGTTTTAGGACAATTTTTTTAATGTCTAAAGTTTGACTAGACAAAAGCCATGATCGGTTTTTAATCTAGTTTCCCAACCTTAAAAGTTTCTGGTATTATACTCGCCACTGTTGCTACGTATTACTACTGTTGCCAGGCTTCATTTTCTTTTCTGACTGTACAGCGTTCAGCAGGGGGCCGTCTCAGGGGGCCCCTCGTTCAGCAACATGGCACAATTTACAGTAATTATCGTTAATTGAGCCACATTTATATAAACGAAGAGCATTGTTTACAACGAGTCAAAGCTGCCCTAACACGTCGTATTCTCCTGCATGTTATAGGCGACTAGGTCCTAACTTATCCAAACGGAACTCCGGACCGATCGAACCACTTTCTAGAGCTTGTGGCCATATCAATGTGGCAAATATAAACGATCGACACTCAGCTTAATTACCAGAGAAAAAATGAAGATTGCCAGCTTTATCGTCTCGTCAGTTTTGGCCGGTGCGGCCGACTATTCTGGTAAAACTAACGCCCAAAAAGACATTTCATACATCTTCACTTTTAGTCCAGGGTGACAACTGGGACGGAATTTGCGCTGATGGTCAAAGTCAGTCGCCAATCAACATTGTGAGCGAAAAGGCAAAGTCAAAGTATGATTGGGATGTCTTTCGCCCCATCAACTACAATCGCGAAACGACGTGGGATGTTCAGTTTGACGGTGGCGTCAAAATGGTGCCACGCGATGCCGAAATTAAAATCGCGGGCGGGCATCTTCAAGGTGACCAGCAGAACGACAATCAATTTGTCCTGGCCCAGGCACACTTTCACTGGGGCGATGACAGTCAGCCTGGATCAGAACATACCTTAGATGGAACACAGGTTCTTCTTCAGGCGTTAAACTTCATCGATTCTAACTCACTGTAGCATTTTGCCGAGATCCATTTTGTACACTACAACGCTAAGTACGAGTCACTTGGTACAGCCTATACCGAATCCGACGGATTGGCCGTACTCGGTTTCTTCATTGATGTCGTCGAAGATGCCACCCTTGTTGACAACTATTTCGATGACAAACTCAACACGATACTTGAGACGGCACAAGCAAAACTAGACAGCAAGGATTATGGCACATCTGACGAAGTTGACTTTACTATGACACGCAAACGGCGCAGTATTGAAGATGATGAGCTCGATCAAGTGTTCGTCACGTTCACTGGAGCTATTGCGCCCGACACGTACCGACTAAAGGATTATTACAGGTAACGTTTTGACACATTCAACCATATTAAAAATCGTCAGATACTCGGGCTCATTGACAACGCCAACATGTGACGAGTCCGTCCAGTGGACAGTTTTTCGCGAGCCCCTGGTGATCTCGCGCGCAACCGCTGACCTGTTGTACACTACCGAAGTTGTCACCGCGCCCGACAAGAACTTTCGCCATACACAACCTCTCAATGGACGTCAAGTGACGTACTATCACTCGAATCTAATTGGATCGGCCTTGGGCACATCTTATGGAGTATTCGGGCTCGTCTTGACGCTTCTACTGTAAGCGACGCATAAAAACCACGTTATTATCTATCTATTCAGTATTCAATGAACAAACGACACAATGCCAACATGATGTAATGACAACGACATTACCACTTGCTTTGATAATAAAACACTCTTTTATTTACTAAAGTTTATTCGGTTTTGTACATTGACTCCTCGGTATCAACATCATCGACAATCGTCCAAAACCACGGCGCCTTGGCCGCGTTCTCGACTCGTCTGAAGCGTTTGTGCAGCGACAAATTGTGTCGCACCGAGTTCTTCCAGCTTTCCATGGTCGGGCCACCCTTGTAGTCGTCGTGGAACTCGGGGACGTGTGTCTGCATCCACTTGTAAATGTCGCGCAGCATACACTTCTTCTTTGGCGCCGCGTTGATTGCTTTTAATGTAAGATTGAAAAAAAGTTTAAGAATAACAAATTTGACATACCAAACTCGCACAGCTCGGCGTATGTGCGCTTTGTCCCATTGTACGTGCCTGGCGATGCATTGCCGCCTTTACGCGCTGCTTTATGATCATGTTAATTTCGTACGCACTTTTTCACTTGAACTTACGTTTGATTCGTTTTCGCGGTGATTTTTGTGGCAGTGGCGGCGAATGGGCAAATACAGGCCAGCATTCCAAGCTTGGCGATCGTTCCATGTGATCTGCGTCAAGTGAACTGGCCTAATTTTGATAAAAAGTAACGTAAGAACGACTTGAAATATTCAGTCATTACCTCATAGAACTCATGGTAACTGCCCGGGCTGTTGTCCAGTTGCAGTGTTGAATTTGTCGTCTCCTCAATATATCTGGTTTGTTGCCCGTCGTAGTTTTCAAACAAGGGAGCCGTGCCGACATGATGCGCGCCCAAATAAATCACCTGAGTGGGACAAGCCACATCATCCTGCTTGTAATCACCCTCAGCATCGTAATGTTCTCTCTGAATTAACCAAACTTATTTAACGGAACTGAAGTGTCACAAAATCACTGACTGTATAGAGCAACACGAACATGTGGAGCTTGGTTCGATTGCTGCTTATTATAAAGACTTGTTTTGGATTGTCTTATCTGTATCACCCTTACCTTGGTGGCTTGTCTATCCATTTTCTTCTCAATCGTCAAAACAGTAAAGGCTAAATATTTTCGTTGTGGTGTAGAGACTGGTAACTCTGTGGGAAGGGTCAGTTCGTCGACTCCCGGTCCTCATCATATGAGCGACGATAACGTTTTTTAGCGTGAGAGAGTCAGCCCTTCTGCCCCAACATCAAAGCACACCGGCCGAACGGATTCTGCTCAAGTCGGCACATTGTCAAAGTTATTGACAATAACTTATTGGTGAATGATAAGACCAATCAACTCGGAATTCAAAGCAACTGACTGCCTAGTCACCCAGTCTACATTTGCTACCTGTAGTATGCGATTATATCCTGCGTACTTCAATTGACAACAGTAAATTGTAATGTATTTTATTATCGGGTCAAGAGTGTGTGTGTATTTGTGCGGAAATTGCAGTTTAGGTCGAAGTTAAACAGCTGAATCGTTATTTTTTTCTCGCCTTCTTTGAGAGAGGCGAGACTTGTATTATTATTAGTGCGTTTTTTATACTTTTGTACAGGTTTTTGTCGTTGTTTTACTTGACTGTTAAAAACTTTGAAAGTTTTTGCTTCGAAAATCAACTCAAAAATTTAAAAAAAAAACTGACGACTGAGAGAGGACGAAAGAAACAGTTGTTCTGGTGATAAAAGAAAATATGTTGGATAGAGAGGACGAATATGTGTCTGAGGAACCATCTCGGGGGTCGAAGAAAACGAGGAGTTTTTTCACACGGTTTTTTCATAGTTTAGTCCGTTCAACCATCACCCGTGCCGTGTTCATATAGTCGAGCTGCTCGCGGCTCAGGACTGAGGTCAGATTGATTCGTGGTTTTCGCCTTAATCTTGACTTAGAGAGTACACTCGTTGTTGGTGGAATTTTTGAGGGGAAGGAGGAGGAGGTTTTTGGTCCAATACCGACGATGGCGTACGTTGTTTATTGAACTGTATGTAATATGTATGGGTTCATTTGACAGTGTAAAAAGTGGGTGTTTTTTTGTCGAGAGTAGAGAAAAAAGAGGGTGTAGAGAGAGAGTGGAAAGCAGCACTTACAAACTAATTTTTTTTCGCTTCGGATGATCAAACTGATGTGATGACTGGTGTTGCTGCTGTTGATGATGTTGGACTTTGCGTTTTAGTTTAGTTGCATTTGGATTAATCAACCCGCGATAGATATTCCTCTGGCCCGGTTGCATTGTAGCACTCGGGTCAATGTGCGTCTGGAACGAGCCGGGAATGGCCAGGCGTTGGCACATCTCCAGCGACAAGTGCTCGGCATCCTTTTTGCGGAAGCGTGGTTGTGTTGACACGTCTTTACGTTTTTTGACGCCTTTTTCCATTGACAACATGCTCATGTATCTCGATTTGGTCATTACTGTACAAAGGGATTGTGATATTGAAGTTCAAAAAACATATTCAAATAATTATTATCCCCGTTAACTGGCGGCACTTTCGGACTCAGCATATGATCGAGCAGTATAATTGGCGCCTCATTGCCGAAGCGTTTATACGATTCGCTCTCCTTCAACGTCACCGACAGTCGGGTGAAGGCATTTTTGATTGAGTTCAGATCATCGTCCTCTTTCCCATACAATATATTCTTGCTCAACTCAACCAGCTCGCCCTGCTCTGGCGGTTGATAATAGACAAACGCTGACTTCTCGAATTGATCAAGTAGTCGGTTTAGGGCGCGACTTTAAGTTTAAGTTAAAAGATTAAACAAACAAACTACACAAACCTAATGCTCTTTGACTTATTAAAGTACTTGTTGATTTTGTCGACAACGGGCTTGGGACCGGTGCCAAACGAGAATTTCTTGCCGACGATACCCCCACTAGTGGACGTGGACATGGCGGGATGACAGGCAACCATTACTGATTATTAAGCCATTTACTACCACCGATATTCGAAATCTGAATTTGCATTATGGTTTTTAGGTTTAAATGAGCAGTTTTTGTTGATGCTGAAGTAAGGGCAGGAAGATCGGCAAAGAAAAGGGATGAATTCTAGTCAAATGTCGCATAGGATTGCGTCTCCGACTCGCCATCGTCAAAGTGGAACTGGGCCTCCTCGCGCGGGTACTTCTCGCGCAGTGCCTTCTTCAGCTTCAGAATCTCCTCGCGCCGCGGCCGGATCAAGTCGTCTTGACGCGTTGACTCGTGTGTGTCCCACATCTCCATTTTGACATTGATTGAGTCAGTAATCGAGTGTTTAATCTGGCCCGTGTTGATATGGGGATCGCGTGTTCGATCTTAAATTTTAAAAATTAATTTAAAATATTTAAAATAATTTTATTCATACCTGGGCACTCGCGATGATGCTGCTCAATGTCCTCCTTCTTCAAAAAGTGCATGCCATTGAATTGGCAAGAGACAAAACCGCGCGCCTTTTCCGGATTCTGCTTGCGACAGCGTAGAATGTGGCGTTGATAACGATACGCTTGGATTGTATGGACTGGGTCAAATGGACATTGGCGCAGCTGCTCTGGATCGGCAAAGTTCTGTGAAGCTGTGTAAGTCACCACGCGTCCCTGCGTAGCAGTACTGGCGACAGTTGAAGCCATTGACATGGTTGAAGCTGCATCGTCAAAATCGTTTATTTCCATCTTGTTTATTCTTAATATTGATTCAAATTGAATTATCAAGCAAGATAGACATTTATTTTAGATCAGTATAATAAAGGTGACATGGAAGGCTCAAAGTAGTTATTTTAAGGTGAAGATATATAAGTAGTAAAGGAATGTTCAAATGTACGTCGTCGTGTGCGGCTTGAGCAGGGGCGCCAGTTCACTTTGAATCTGGGCAAAGTTACACTCCAAATTGGCGTGATAGTCGCGTCGTTCTGGTTTAATCAACCGCGCATTGGTGGTTATTGCACATTTGACCGTGTGCAGGAATTGGATGAAGCAAATGCGCAGATCATCCCACTGTTCCAATGTTAACGGATCATCCACTGGTATGTCACTCAGTAGTTCTTTTGCCAGATGTAGCGGACCCTTCAATCAACTTAGTTTCTCTTTAATCAAAGTACAGTAACTACCTGATTAACTTGCGTTTGAATGGCGCCCTGTAATAATAATTGAATAATGCGTGTATCATCCGATTTTAATGATTCAAACAGTGCTAGTGTCTTCGCATGAATGTCGTCACGCGCCACCTGGAGCGGGTTCAACACCTCGCTCCACTGATGCGTGACCTCGGCGCGGCCGATGAACCCGGGCAGTTTACTCTTTATACGCAAGAATGTACGTCGCTTTCGCTGCGTTTTGACACTACCATGGGCGGCGCCTTTTTCGGTAAATGGGGTTGAATAGACAAAATGACACATATTCAACTGGGTCTCATCGGTTTCATCTTCCCAATCGAACCGATACGGTTTTACATAAGTAACATGGACAGTAGCGCCAGTCGTCTTTTGCTCGTCAACTGAGGCCGTCTTCACTAAGGTCACCGGGACGCCCGTTTCAACCAGTAAACTCGCCTCGTTCTGAATTTCATGGTTAAATTGCGACGCCAGATCGGCATTTAGCTATTTACTTCATCTAACTACTCGGTGCCGAATATAAGCTTGTGTTTGTCAAAGAAAAAGTATAAAAAATGAATCTAGTATAAAAAACATATTTTAGATAAAATTGAATTTTCGTATTTTATTTAAAACATTTTGTTCATTTGATTAAATATTGACAGTTCCTTCTACATCCTACAAAACTCTTTCTAAAACCTCTGTATAAATAAAAAACAGAAACCTTGACACAATAATTCGATCACGATTTTTTGTCCAATCCCACCTCAAAAATCGCGAAAAAAGATCAGAAAAACTAGATCAGAAAAAAGATCGTGATTGGACAAAAATTCCAGTAACATGCATTTATTTGGGAGTCACGCAAAATAAATTAAGTACAAAATGAAACTAGCATGAAAAACATATTTTATATAAAATTAAATTTTAAGTTTATGTAAAACATTTTATTATTATAAAATATTTGTCTCATCATTTACCGAAAATTATCCTAAACTACTGCCCGAAACACACATTTAATATTTCACAAAACTGTTCTAATAAATTCAACATACCTTGACATTCTCGGCCACTTCGGCCAGTTTCGACGCCATTGCCTCGCGAAAGACGAACTCCCTATTTCGCCACGCCGACGGGAATTGGTCGCCATAAAACGCAACGCGAAAGAAGGCGCCAAATCGCTCCGAGCCAAACTTGGCGCGTTGGTCGACTGTTTCATCCAAACACGTCTGTAACTGCGTTGCCACTTCGCGTTGACGCGTTAAATTGGTCGACGACAGGCGCAAGACGAGTTGATAGCAACGAGCTGCCAATTCACCCAATTTGCCCGTTTGAAAGCATTTTGCCGCCGATATCAGGCTACTCTCGAAACCGGCTGAGGAAAGGCGTCCGTCACGTTCAAGTTGGTATAACTCAATTTGCTCGTCACACGCAAACTGAGTCAAACATGCTTTTGGAGCTTGAACAGCTAAAGCACCGTTTGAAACAATCCACGGGTCACCGCCAAAGGCCTCCTCGGCCAGGCCATTGACGCCGAGAAAACGGGCCAGCTCGGCCGCGCCCGGGGGCAAGTGAGCCGTTGCCGGCGTTGGCGCACAGCGGCAAATCTCGAGTATCGCGGCGCCAATGTGCAAGTGGGCCATGCCCGCCTCGACCGGGCTCGTGTCCTTTTGCTGCGCGGCCAGACACGTCAGGACATTGATCCGATGGAGTGGCGCCGCCTTGAGCAACTGCGCCAAATTGGCCAGGATCCACAATGAGGGTCCCGACGAGGTCAGCACCATGTGACGGACATTTTGATGGTTCAATGTCACCAGTGCCAAGTGACGCTGCGTCAATTCACCCAATAACTTTGAAAATTCGACATTATCATTAGATTCATAATGCTGCGCCTCCTCCAGCTGGTATTGCAAATTGCCCAGACGCGTTATTTGCACTTGACCATAGTTGGCTGGTGACTCAAGCCCCAACGCACTGACAAGGCCAAAAGTGAGCCAATAGGCTGGTAGTGTTATATTCCAGCGAATCAAAAATGTCTCCTTCAACAACTTCAACATGGTCAACTGGGCCGCTTTTGACACGTCCAGATTGCCCGATGCCATTAGACGCGGCAGTTTAGTACATAATGCTGGCAACAAGGACGTCTTCTCAATTGTTGGCAATAAGGCACCACAGCACGAGCGAAATAACTTAGACGCTCTCAAAATGGAACAGACGGAACTTTGGGGCGTCAGGATCAACTCAGTCAGTAACAAGCAGACATCATACTGGCACTGGCCGTCCAGCTCCATCTGGTTCAACTCGTCGAGCATGTCAAGTATTGAATGGGTCACTTCGGTCGAAATGTCCAAGTCAATCGTCACTTGATC
>SCLD01161393.1:0-21051 GCA_004367895.1 Oikopleura longicauda
TGACTGTAAATTTGTCTTCCAAAAACGATTCAAAAATAAGCTTTTGATGATTGATTTACATCATGATTTAGAACCGAATGATATTTTTGACATTTTTGAGGAGACTTTGTCAACCTAATTGGTTACTCATAGATTTCAAAGTCAAATTCATGCTACTTTATATGCCACCTCAATGTATCAAGCCCTACCAGCAATCTAGGTATGCAATAAGATTGACAAAACATCATGCAAGATGTCACTCGGTTCTAAATCAGATTTTATTCCCCGTCCTCACTTGTTGTGTGTTCCTGATTAAGGCTAGGACACTTATTGCTTCGATAAAAGCCCCTTTTCAGAAAAACCTATGATAGCGACTACGGTGTAGAATAGAACACAGAATAGCTGAGTTGTTCTATGTGTCGACGTATTATATACTTATGTTTTTCTCTTGAGGTTTACCATTTTTTGAGTTTTTATCAAAAACTTTTTGGGGATACGAGTATTCATTTTTAAAGTATATTCAAAAATCATCATTTTTACCGGAAAACGTCGAAACAAACCAGTGTATCTCTCATGTTAGGTCGCATGTTGCACCACTATCGAATACACATGGATTAAAACATCTCCTTAATTATTCGCATCGAAAACTACAGTATATAATAAATTTTATATGCCGAGGACGAAACATACCTACCGTGATTAAAAATATCATTTGGGATTTTGTGTTTGCAAAATGACCGTATTCCGAGATAGAATATGAGAAATCCTTTTTCGAAAAATTCTCAAATTCTTGGATCAAGAATGTGTTTTATATGAAGTGAGGACACAATCCAGAATTTGACACAGATTCTAAGTGTTTTCTGATTTATATTTTTTGTCTGATGAGATTACTAAATTATTTCTAAGTTACAGAAAATGTATAACTAGAGTTGACACTCCTCAAGATCAAAATCATCATAACTAGGCATTTATTTCGTCCTGTCGTCAGCGGCTAAATTAAGTCTATATCATTAACAAAATAGGAAATATTATCAAAAGCTGATGTCACCTGGTCGAGGGTCAAAGAAGTATTTTTTCGAAATTAAGAAAATGGGTGGGAGATCTAGATTCAAGTTTCAGAGATATTGCCACAAAAAAACATACTCGTTAAGCGCCCTGATGAGTCTCTAAATCAAGGGAAGAGCCTGTTTAGTTTTGACAGTGCGAAATTTATTAGTACTAGAATTTGCGCGGGAATTTTCAGAACGATTTCATATCAGCATCGTGAAAGACCGGTATAATCTTAAAATTTCGACAGCAAGCTCGAAATTCTCATTTATGATTTTTAAAAAAAAATCATTTTGGTTCACGTGCGATTACATAATATAAAAAGTCCAAAGGGCTAGTTGGAATGAGTACTTAATTGGGCTCGCCTGGTGATTTCTGTCAATAAATTAAATCATAGCTTGTTTTACAGCAAGGTCTGAAATTGGATCAACCCCTTACAACGCGAATCCACCCAAGAGGCAGTAATGAGCTCAGACTACATAAACACTTATTATAATATAAATTCAAAAATTCAAATTAAATTATACACTAAACCAGATAAATAAAAAAATAAATCATAACGAGAAAATGGGTTATGACGCGAATTATAGACGTTCCAGTTTACGGGCGCTTCATATCAGAAGTAAATTGCGACGAATGATCAGTGATTCTACTTCCGATCTTGATACAATTTCCGATAATACGGAACCAACACCGCCTTTGACCCCGGTTAATGGCCAAATACCTAGAAAGGATTGTTTTATATCTTCGTGAGTTCTCAATAACAATAATGCTGCAGATTTGGAAGTAGTTTTTCGGAACGATAATGTAAAAATAGATATAGGGGTACTATAAGATATTTTAAATTCGAGGTGAGATTAATTTTGAGACCGTTGACACGTTTTATTATTTTTACATCATTTGGCGAATTTGTCGTCTCGATTCGATCAACAGTTTCAAAATCTAAATTTATGTTTGAAGATAATTCTGACGTACCTCGCTAATCCGTATATCTAAATTAAATTTATTTATATCATGTGTTGAACCGAAAATCAGGTCATTTGGAACAATCAATAATTTGAATGAATCATACAGTATGAACATTTTTTGACCAGAGATATAAAACAAAGAATAGAATCGTAAAGATCGAACATCTACCGGTAATCCATGGTTAGATCGTTGGTCATCTTGCATTAATTTGTCATCAGATGCCCCAGAACCGGCCCCTCTTGAGCGATATGGCAGTCGTAGCAATCTCGACGGATGCCGTAACGACTTTGATTTTCGATGCTATGACCCGGAATTTCATCTACCGAGTCGAGTTAGATTTCGCGAAACTACCGAATTGGCTCCGAAATTGGCTGTATTACCATTACGCACTCGAGTAACTTTCTCTGAACCCCTACCACCTACACAAATAATTGAATCCATCGCCTACGCATCCACTAAAAACCACCTAAGCAGTACTGACGGTGTAAAATCAAGCTCACCTGTAAATGAAGTCCAAAAATCAACAGCAATAGGGTCTCCAACTCAAAATTCATCAAAAAAAGAGAAAGAAGAAAATATTTGGGACAGAATAACGCACATCGAACCAACTCCGATCGCAACTGTAACCGCCGAGGTGACTTAGGCGATTTGTTTAAACCGATTTTTAAAACGTTCTTGGATTAACCATTAAGGTTTATTTCAGCCAACACGAACTTCAAGACCAGATTCGAAAAGTCGTTTGTCCGATTCAAGTTCAACCGAGAATCGACCAGAAGAGAAAAATAGACTTGGGGATGAACTTGAGAAAATGCGAGAAGAACTTGAACGAGTCAAAAAAGAAAATCAAGAGAAAGACCACCTTCTGAGACAAGCAAAGTGAGTAAAAATCATTGTTAGCTTCTCAAACTTTTTTTAATTTGTTAAAACCAATAAAGGTCAGCTCGCTATGTCGGTTTCCACGAGAATGGCGCCACAATTCAGTGGAAACTTATATAGGAGGTCACACATTAGAGTAGGCTAACAAGAAAGTGATTTGAAATCAATTGTCTCTTTCATGTTCTCCTCTAATTGTAGCATTCTAGTAAAAATATTTTTTCACTTCCGCCATACAAAGCCGCCATACAAAGTCCACCTTACTAATAATATGCATTTAGCAAAACATACCCCTAAAATAAGATTCAGTCGTTCTCCATCTTTAACGGTTTCGGTATTCAAACATAAATCGCAAAGACCTTCAAAGTTTGAGAATCATTGTTTTTCTCAAAAATAGAATTTCTCAAATATATTGTGCCGATTTTTGAAAAAAATCCCTGAAATCGTCACTTTATCCATCATCATTATAGTCAAAATTTTCAACTCGTTGCATGTTTGACTGAAATATAGGTCGGTTATCGTTTACCAAAATGACCTTTTATGGAGTCACTTTTGGTAAACTTCACGGAACCTGTAGGAATGGAAGTTGAAAAATAATTTTGATGAAATTAATAACGAAATAAAAACAAATCTTATTAGACTTGAAAATTTGGCAAAGACCACAAGCCAAGATGACAAAAACAGGTAATTTCCGTTTGAAAATTCATGTTTTGTGCTTATTTTGAATTCAAAATTGGTGTATTTTATGTTGTATTTGATGTCATAATCGAAGCCATTTCAATACAAAATACATGTAGTGAAAATTTTCATAATTTTTTGAGATGTTTGAGATGTGGATAATCACATGATCTTGGTTGGGCTCAAAAAAGATGCCGAATAATTACTTTTTTTTATTTTTGTTTATTTGTCCTCAAATTCAAAAAATCGAAATCAACCTTGATTTGTTGAAGATTTTCGTTGAAATTTTGGGCTAAAAATAACATCGAATTGATATTTTTAGTTTTTTGAATTTTTTATTGTTACACTGACACTGACTGTATTGTTGAAGGAGTGACTCATGCGAGACTGAAATTTTCTCAACCCCGCCAAGCAGTCCCCAACCACCAATTAACTCAGAAAAGAAATCGACACAGACTAACTATAGGTACCCATAGTGACTAAAATAATTAATTTATATAGTACGTTGCTCTTTTGAACATATAACTAGGATGAATTCCGAGAAATTTTCAAAACTTTCATTTTCAAGCCTAAATTGTCATTTTCTATGAAAAATCACAAAAATGATAACTAGGGTGAATCCTTGGATTTTAACGAACTCAACCTAAATATGATTTTTAAAAATTTTCACGAAAATAGTCATTATCGGAATGGCCATTTTCAGGAAAATCTCGAAAATCATATATAGGTTGAGTTTGTTAAAATCCATGAATTCACCCTAGTTATCATATTTATGATTTTCTATCAAAAATGACAATTTAGGCTTAAAAATAGAAGTTTTGAAATTTCTCGGAATTCACCCTACATATAAGTTATGAATTGGAGACGCACTGTGTAAATCTTCATGATGTTATACATCAGTTCGTAATTCTCAATCGTTCATCAATTTTCATTTGTTTTGTTTTACGAAAACCATAAAGAATTCACAAAACAAATGGAATCTGATGTTCATCCAGAACTTTTACGAAATGCATTTTTAGTTCGAAAAGTAGCACATCCGAATCCGATGAAAATGAATTGTTAGCGGCCCGACTTCAGCGCGAAGAAAAATTTAGACAAGAACTAGAAGCTGAACTACAACGTCAAAAAGCAGAGTCTTCCAAAGGTAATTACTATATTTCGTTGAGGTTTAGGAGCGTGGAAGTGTGATGCATGAATAAAGGGACCACAAATAAGAGCTTCGGAGTCAATTCGAGTTCACATATGACTTATATGATATGAGAAAACATAACTATATGTATTGTTATATCATATAACTTATATTCATTTCAGTTTTACGATTCATGGTGAACTCATTTCGTTAATACCCTCTAAATTGTGTCCCCATAAAGTATAAACTCCTCAAATGTGTGAATTCAAAATAGCTTGCGCCAAAAAAGGAGCTTAAAAACCATAAATGTGAATCATTTTCAAGAAAGGCTTTTTGAGCGAAGCTTTTGAAAAATTTTTTATTTGAAAACAAAAAATGTGAACCGCATGATGCATAATAATAATCACCCCGATTCGGGTTGAGTGACCGTTCAGGTTTTGGTTGATTTTGATAACCAATAATTTTCCTGAAATTTGTGATCATTTTCACTGAATTTAATTGGTTTAAAACATTTGGCAAATCCTTAATTCTCAAGTTCTTTTCTTTAGCACTGAATTCCTTCTTGTCCAGTTTACGGCAAGCTTATCATTCTGGCTAACTGATCTGTCAGGGACAGTCCGTCCGGCGATGTCTACAGATTATAATATCGGTATAGCGAATGAACCAAAATCTGTTCCGAAAAAAGTTCAGAAATGCATTGTTGACTAGTGTGTGAATAAAATATCACTGTGTTTACCTGCCTACAATTGTGTTGCATTAAGAGTAGTCCAGATCAAAGCCATTTTATTTTCGAAAAATTCGAATCCGACATAGAACGACTCTGAAATAGAATGACGCCATCTTTAATCAATTCTAGATCGATCTAGAAATTCATCGTTCTATTTCAGAGTCGTTGTATGTTGGATCCGACTCTTTCCGAGATTGATTTCAAAAATAAAATGATTTGAGTCTGAACTACCCTTTTAAAATGAGAGAATGTCGAAGAATGTCAACACTATTGCATTCGTCACCTTGGCCGTTTTAGATGTCCTATTGACAGTGGGCCATTTTTTAAATTCAAAATCGTACAGAAAGTTCAAAGTTAAGTTCAAAATCGTACAGAAATCGATCAAAAACCTTCGTTTCGAAAGACCTCAAAAACTTGACATTCTCTTACCAAGTTGAAAAATTATGACATGTTGCCTTACATGATCCTTTATGTTTTATATTTTGTTTTAATTGAGGGTTTATGCTGAGACATATATTTATTCCTAACCGATATGACCGTTATTACGTGGCAGACTCCACCACTTCTCCATCCACTTCTCATAGTCTGAACCAAAATGAGAATTTTTGAATTTCTTTGGTTTCGAATTCATTACACTCTACGTTTCCTTAAAACTTACGTACAAACAGTCGAAGTTACAATCAGTCTTCACTAACTTGTATGAGCAGAATTCATAACTTAATTTTCAGCGGCCGATTTAGCGTCAACACAAAAAATTGAAATCGAGCGTCAAAATGCAGAAATTCAAAAACTAAAAGAGCGTTTAACTTTGAGTCAATCGAATCATGAAACTGATAAAAGGCGACTAGAGGACGAAACACGTGTGGCGGATAGACTGAAAGAGACGAATGCACAATTGTCACAGGATCTTGAAGTAAGTTGGACAGGAACAAATCTCAAGCGCATTTAGTAACCTAGTAGGACAATGTGTCCGGACGTGAGGACAGTCCTCCGGGATAGTGGACAGTTGAGGACTCTCCTTGATGTACTCACTATAGACATTTTAAAGTACTTTCTAAATGAAAACCGTATTTTGGATACACTTCCGATAGGTTACTTTTTGCTAATAAGGGGCTTTGAATAAGAGATTATATTTTGTTTAGGCTGAGCGAAATCGTTTCAATGAAGTCCGAAGTGACCTCCAAGTAGCAATCGACTCGATATCAGCCCGTGGACCCTATATCAACATGGATGTAAGTACATTTTTTTAAAAATTATAACGTCATAATGACGTCATCATTCTTTCGAATAAACAATGTTTCAAAAACAGATGTACCAAATTAATATATCCCCAAAACAAAATTTATTTTTGAGTTGCTAACAAGATTTTTAATTTATCAAAGCTGAATTTTCATTCTCCAATCCCCCAATGAATCTATTGGCTCATAATACAGTAGTATTGGGGGATCAAATATTATTCGATCAAGCCACGTCATTGGGTTTCTATTGCAAAAGGGCGAAAAGTTCAATTGGTACATCGGTTAAATGTATTACATAGCATTACAATGATAATTTACGTAATGCATTTAGTTGTGTTATTCTAAATTCAAATATAGGAATAAAGATGATCTTTGGATTAGTCCAAGTATATAACGTCAGTTAACAATCGGTGTTCCACAAAGAAAATTTGACCTTTTCTTTGATCATCCTGGGGGTCTTAGAGGCAAGCAAACTTTTGGTCATACTTAAATACATACGTAATCGACTGTTTGTTTCAAGGTCTTACCATTCTATTATGCCAAATGTACGAGCTGATTGATTATTTGAAATTAGAGCATATAATTTGCTTCCGATACGTTATTATAACTGTAACGTTATTGAACGCATAAGTAGAAAATTCTACTCATATCTCCTCAAAATTTGCAAACTACATCAAGGTCAAACTCCATTGGGTCACCAAAAGGACCGTTGAAAATTTTGAGACTAATCGAAGTAATGTAATTCAAGTTTTCAAGCCCCTCAATAACAATCATCATATTTTGCATGCATAATTTCCTTTTAACTTTATGATATAAGATTGATGAAAAACTCGGTCAGATTTACAAATTTTGTTTCGCAATATTTTATGATCTTATTTAATAATTTGTACAAAGCAGTTTAGCAAATGACCTTGTACATGGACACCTTTTGATTTTCATCTACACAAACGTCTACGTAACTAGATATTTCAGATGCCGCTGAACGATCTCGAAACGCGCATTCTTCATAATATTCGACTCAACACGTGACTGGAGCACATATCGGTACGATACAAATATCACTTCTGGTACAATTCAATCAGAAGGTACCCATAGTACGGATTATACCGTACTACTCAGAAATAATAACCCGTAACGTACCTTTTTATCCGGATCAATTCTTCCTATAAATGTTTTAAATGTATAAAACATAAATTTTGATAAAAAAAATCATTTTTCTGAAAATTCAATAATGCAAAAAATCTTGATTCCTATCGTTTTCGGGTTCTAGAAATGAAACATTTTTTAACCCAATGTTCAAATAGCCCCATATCTAAAAACCATAAAAATAAAATGGATTCACAAATCTAGTTCAAACTTCTATTTGCACGACATCTAAAATTAACTCCCGCGTTCCGAATATCATTTCCGACTGGATTTGATATAAATTATATATGTGTCAGCTGATCAATTCTTTCCATTTCTATATATTCATTCGTTTATACAATTATTATGAGTCATTATTTATGAGTCATCCATCGGGTACAACCGAATACACACATGGACAAAGTACTAATCAGCTGGAACCTACATGACAAACAGTCCGCCCTCAAAGACTCTTTCTGTAAAACTTCCTGAAATGCTGTTATAAAGTGGAGAATGTATCTGTTCTCTAGACCAATTAATAAAGTCTAGTTTATCCTAAACTGAATTATTCTTTCATTCGGATTGCTGTGCAGCGGATCGAATTGAAAGACATTTGAATCGCTGGCAGGCTACCCTTAGAGGGCATTTATTTACAAGGATGTAAACCGTTTATAGCGACCGCTCTGAAATCGAAATTTTTCATGATTCGTCGTTTTAGGGTGCGACAATATGATGGAGATGAACCCAGTTTGACTAATACGGACTTTAAAGATTTATGATGAATTACTTTTAGGGGCGTAGGCTGACGATGGTGATGCTATAAATTTTAGCCCAAAATACAGCATATACAGTTTTATCAGTGGTTGTTTGTTTAAATGGCCGCGTACTTTTTGGCTGGCGAATTACAATTTTAGTTTTACCTAATTCCCATCATTTTATAAACTGTATATTTACCCAAAATTCAATCCACTTTCACATGAAATCATTCTTAGTCAACGATTTTATGTATTCCAACCGGAACCATGTCTGGACCTGCATCTGTCATCCAACCCCAAAAATTTTTGATTGAGCTTGGTTGTTGATGCCAAATTGTTTCACGAAGTGATTTTTATATGACGGTAAAATGACGTAGATCACAATTTGTGATTCAGAAAAGTCATAGTTTGCAACTTAAGTCTGAAGTTCGTACTCTGAACTCGTACTTACATATTGATTTGGTTTTCATAACATTTCAAGTATACAGTATACTGTTAAAGCTTTTGAGCTCACATTGCATCCGAATCGTATTGGTGCAGTATGTAATCGGCAAAATACTGGACCTTGTTTCGATTCTTGGCTATATTTCAGCCTAAACTTCAGTTCTGATCCATAAATAGGAGAGAAGAATTCAAAACAAGAATTTAGTGATGTTTAATGATGCCTGTGGTACCCCGAAAATTTAACCAAGTTTTTCTGTTACAAGATTTATTTAGTTAACATCTTACAGATTTAAAGTTTAAAATCTTGGTTACCGCATATAATATTCGACATACTGCGTCTTTTCTTGCAGCTGAAATTGTGAGCGCTCTCTTATTGAGAATCTTCTATCTATTGGAGAATCGTTTTTCAAAGCAATTGACATCGATTTCCTTGCCTTGCAGAGTTTGATGGACGGCATTGACCCATCGATGTTTGCCAATTTGTAGGTTGAATTCCGAGAATTTAGGATTTTTTTAACACAGCGAATGAAACTTGAATCTAAAAAGCTCAGATTGTAGAGCTTCAAAAATTATTTCCAATGATGCCAAACTCGAACCAATTTCCTTGGAACTGAAACTCGCAATTCCACATTTTAGCATTTGCGTGGGCGTTTAAGTGGGTGGATATCTCCCGGAAGTCAAGCTACCAATTTGATTGAATCCATTGTCGAACTTTCAGTCAAAACCTGTTTAAATGCATATTCGACCAAGTTGAATTTCCAATATCATTTAATATCCGGCGAAGACGTTATTCAAAATATTTGAACATCGATCAGCATGATCCTCTTAAAAGCATTGTTTGTAGTCAAATCCCCTATTTATCCGGTCAATCAGAGGTTTGATTTATACTCTGTCGGCATATATAATATATTTTAATTTAAACAATTCGGTGCTGCATTCAACGTTTTTTAAATTTCAACCCTCATTTGTCTAATTTTCGCTTTACGGATATTCATTTAAAATATATTTCTTTTAAACATATATTTTTGTTAGTTTAACTTAAATTTTAGAAACCTTACATTTTTCGATTTATTTTTTACGGATATGACTCGAATTTCGGGATTTACAATGACTTATAAAAAGGTCATTCAGGAGTCAAAATCACACTCGGTGACATTCCCAAAAATAAAATAAGTTAAAAATATATGACCGGGTACTCAGGAATTTTCACTGGATTCTGTTTCTGTCAATTACGCTCGGTGAAGTTTCCAAAATAGAAATTTTGAATTTTCACTGGATTTTGTTTCCGCTAAATACGGTGGGTGATATTTCTAATTTTTGGATTTAGTTCTCGTGAGTTGCCAATAAAGGTTAGCAGTATCAGATGGTTTTTGGATTAAACACATGCTCCTGAGTTTTCTATTATCGCTCCAAGGAAATTCCATGATTGCAACAAATTGACACACGTTACGTTGAGTCTTACACTTTCAGAACGAGAATGGGAAACTTGAAGTATAGTACTTCATAACAATCAAGATATGAGGTGTTCTTGACCCAGTTATGACTGTTTAATTACTCTTATTATATGACTCATTATGTGTTTCGGTAAACCGTTACCGTATACGTTTCCCCAGATTTGAAATACGGGGGTTCAATTTATGTAGATTCTTCTTAATATCAATGTGAAGGTATCTTACAGTATAAGTTACACTGGTTCAGACTCTGGACTCCAGAGGTTAGCGAAATGGGGTTTTGCGCAAATACGGTGGGTTACTGCAACACTTCTGTGGTACAGTTTTATAAAATTTGCTGATAAGCATGAGCGATTGACAGGTCATATTCAAGCGAGTAAACTGTATATGGCGGTATAATATAGTATTGAAGAAGTACTAAAAATATCGTAAAATCGTGTTCGTAGCAATTTAAAATGAAAATTGCTAGTTTTAGTACTTTCGAAAGTCTAAAGCTAAAAGCGTTGTTTCCTACTTTTGAGAAATACGGATTATTTTTACAAAAATGAAGACTTTGTAGGGCAAGAAGCCTCTGAAGCATTCATTATGTGAACTTTTGTTTTGGTTGAAACGGTAAATAGCTTTCAAAGTGCATAAAGAGGCTTTTTAAATGACTAGGGTTAAGGCGACTTGAAGTTTGTCTCAAACAAAACTCACGACAAGTGACCGGATCCTAACTAGACATTAAAGGGAGTAGGAGATTATTTTGTTGGAAGGATCAATCTTAGGATAAAACGAGGATAAACTCAGACTGAAAACACGAAAAACTGAAACTCTAAATGGTGACTAAACGAACAAATAGTGAACGTTTTGCGGTTCAAATTGAAATCGGCAGGTCCGTGATCCAAAAATCGATTATTTTAATAAGGCGGTTTTCTCACAGAGGATCAGTCATTAAATGACTAAATGCCTTTGTGATATATAGAAAAGAAACTTGGAAGGGAGAAGCTGGAATTCATTTGATTAGAAATAAATACGTTATATTAATTATATAGAACGTATTTTAAGTATACGGTATTTAGTCTATACTTGACAATTATTCCATAGAATTCACGCCTTTTGGTGCTAAACCTGAGATGATTTCCTTGAATTCAAATTATGGCGTGGAAAACCCAGCTTGACTGACTATTATATTAAAATATTCTTTTCCGCGATAAAACTATAAGTTATGCCTAAACTATAAGTTATACTCGCTTTCAACTACATACCAAAATCATGCCAGGCTTTGTGAGTCTTTCGGGTCTTGAACGGCGGCATACCGTTCAATTTTTACGGTATAACTTATTCGTACCGTTTCATGTCTACTTTTATGGGAATTTCATTCATATGCCCTTAAAATTTGTATATTAATCAAATTTGAATAAATCAGTCAAATTGAAAAATCATATCACCTTTTTTTAGTTTGATTCATTGAAACACAAAAAGTATCTCACAACTTTCAAATGTGAAGCCTTATAAACTATTAGTTATACCGAGAATAAAGTGTACGTTTGATTCAAAGGAAACTTAGATTCAAACTCTAAAGGATTGCATCTTGTATCTAACGTCGGGGACTTCAAGTATACTCGGGTGTAGTATGTAATGGGTACCTACCATGAACACATCACATCCGATTTCCGGCCAATTTAACGAACACTTAGAAGAATAACACTTCTAAAAAATATAAAAATTCGTTTTTTTTAAATCTTGGGGTAACTCCCATTTTGTTCTGATCAATTCAGCGTTCCTAAAACGCCGAATTTGTGTTCCTAAAATTGGATATGTTCCACGTTGAAATACATTCCAGGTTACCATGACATGCTGTACCTTCTGCGGAAATACGTTAAGCCTGTATTGAAATTATCGCCGACTTTTTGGGCGGAGTTTGAAAAGAATTTTCTGAGATCAAAATAGTGTCAAATAATGTTGACGATTCTCAAATGGCTTAAGAAAGATATTTTGTTTAATTTTTACCACAGTTTACAGTTTCCCCTTGCATCATTATCAAGTTATCACTGTTTGAGTCAGCGAAATTTCAGAATTCGTTCGAAAATGTGTTTAGTCACTTAACTATAGTCTAAAAGTATTTCATTCGTTTTGGATCCAAGCCGAATCCTTTGAATCATTGGTTTTCGCCCGAATCCGAAATTCAATACAAATTATATTTCAGATTCGGAACCAAAAAGTCTTCCGTTTAGATCAAATATAATCTTAAAGCCTTTGGAGATGGATTTATTTTACTGCGGCCACGTAACGTCGTGAGAGTTCAAAAATCGAATGGATTCGACAAAAATGAACGGATAATGTGACGTTTTGTGGAGTGGGTTTTGTATACAGTATACTATAGATAGGGTGAATTCCGAGAAATGTCAAAACTTTCATATTCAAGCATAAATTGTCATTTTTGATGAAAAATCATAAAAATGATAACTAGGATGAATTCATGGATTTCTACGAATTCACCCTATATATGATTTTAAAAAAATTTCACAAAAATAGGCATTATCGGAATGACCATTTTCAGGAAAATCGTCAAAATCATATATAGGGGAGTTCTTAGAAATCCATGAATTCACCCTTGTTATCATTTTTTTGATTTTCCATCAAAAAATGACAATTTAGGCTTGAAAATGAAAGTTTTGAAATTTCTCGGAATTCACCGAGACCAGACTATTGTGCGCTGGATGACGCGAATTGCATACAGTATGTTTGTTATTATGATAATGTAATCCACTTTCAAAATCACATAATTTTGAATTTGATTTGAACACTGATTTAACCTCGTGTGTCACATAACGTATGTGAACGTGAATTTGATGCATATGAAGAATAATTTGACCTATTGCCCAAGATCGTTTACACAAATATAAGTCGTTAAACCACCATTTTGACCAAAAATTGGTCATTTGAGTAAAATTCTGAGAGCAGAATGTTCGGCGGTTTTTATTATCAATTTTTAATTTCCCGGCCAGTCGCGGGAATGTCATAGGCATTAAAAGTTGCGGATTGTTCTAGCGCATCTTTTGATTAATATGAAAAGTTTGTCGGGAGATGTCCACTCACTCAAACGCCTACGCAAATGCTAAAAAGTGGAATTTCGAGTATCATTTTCCAGGAAAATGGTTCGAGTTTGGTATCATTGGAATTGAATTTTGAAGCTCTACAATCTGAGCGTTTCAGATTCAAGTTTCATTCGCTGTGTTAAAAAATCCTAAAATTCCCGGAATTCAACCTATTTATATCATATGAATATCAAAATCGGTCGTTTGCACCTATGATAAAACATTTGCATATTGATAGAAAGAAACGTGTGCATGATGAATTTAATCGCGTTTTAAACCGAATAAGTCGGAAAAGGTCATTTAGAATATCGCACATTATTGTAAAATTTCATGTCATTCGAGTTTTTGCATCCTAAACATTATTAATACGGTCCAGAATATTATACCAGCATTCAAATAAATTCTCAACTCGAGTTATCAGAGGCCATCTTTCGAAATTCTGAAACAAAAATACTTTAAAATTCGGGCAATTTTTTTTGTTTAAATATTTAAACCTGTGACACATGCCATGTGACATGTGTGTGACAGAGGGCCATAAGATGGAAATGAGTTAGAAATTGGCTAAAAATTATTTTCGACTTATTTCAACGTCATCCGATGACGGAAAGAATGCTGTTCGATACCGTAACTATTTTCTAAATTTTCACATTTGTCTACGAGTGGTATGCGATAATGTCGTTTGGGTCGTAACACTAATACTCAGGGTATCCTTTAGTATTTTATTGGACTGACGTTCGGCAGTCCATGTCCGCCAAAAATGTCGGTGCCCGTGTCCGCGATCATAAAATTTTCGAATTTCGTGTTTGCGGACACGAGTGTCTGTGTCCACCGATCTCTGAAACAAACATTTTACAAAACATTTTGAACACTACTATGAAGATTCGATAACAAAACCATCAGAGCGTTTCAACCAAGAGAGTTTTTGAGAAGTTGGATAAAAATGTCAAACCTAAATTTAAACCATGTATAAACCCGTATTAAACCGGTCGAAATCGACTTTTGCCATGAAGTTGGTATTTGTCATAAGTCATTTATGAGATTACTGAAATGTCAGCATAATTACCTAGCGAATAAGCAATATGGAACATTATATAAATTATAATTTAAAAACATTGAGACGCTTGGAGAAAACATTTCCCTTGATATTTGAAACATCCTTTGAGGTATTGTGATGCTGTATCAGACTACAGGCTTTGAAGTCTGTAGGACTTTTTCAGGGCGGAAATACGTCTGTTTGATCTTGGCAGAGTGAATATGACAATGCTACATGTTACAAAATAAAAGCAAACTATAATGAAAAAATAGTCACGTTAACCTAGTCATTTAATGGACGCTCTGCGTTATTTCATGTAAGTTACATAAAAAAACTCGATACCGACACTTTATTAACAATCCTACTGAAAAATATCTAGAAGCGTCAAAAATCACGTGTTCCGAACAAAACATCAAAACATTTATAGTCACCCCTTAACGTTATAGTGAGTTTTGGAATGTTGTATGGGGTCATCACATCTAAAAATATAACAGCCATTATTTTGAACCCGTTCAAAGTTATAAATAATGTTTCAAAATCTTTTACTGTGATAACCTAAGGTGAAAATATTATATCAAACTGAAAAAGTTATGATAACTTGCGTTATTATCATGACGGAATTGATGTGCATTACAATGATTCTGTTTATGAAACATAGTTACATACAAGTGTTAAGTTCCCACCTTTGGAAGTGTTTGATATCAAACTGGGCGATTCACGTTTCGAATTCATATTTCAAATTTATTTTTAATTATCATAATTACGACATGCCCAATTTTCGATGCGCAGACTGTGATGACCAATTTTATGTTTCTCGAAACACCATTATACAACAATCCATACATTCTAAAGAAGGTTATAGAAGTCATGAAGACTCTCCTAGAAATCTTCATAATCTTAAGCATTGTCTTGATCTATTTTCGACCGCTTGTGTATTTTTGGAAAATTCGAAGTGCACATGACTAAAGACCCTTGCCATTCAGACTGTGCCAAATGTAACATGTTATAGGGGGCATGAAATTGGTCCAATATCGTTAAATGATCCGATAACGATCATCTTTCTCGTTTGTTTCCTTCAAAAAGCCATATTTAAGTTATTGTTACAAAGGTTTTCTTACTACATTCATATTCGAGGTATTTCAAATAATATACCGTATCTGAAGAAGTTTTAAACTCATCATAACTAGGTGACTAAGTTTAGTGGTAAGTAATACTAGCGGTTAGGTTGAACTGCATATCATTTTTTGATACAGTTTAATTCAGTATAAGGCGGCTTTACCTACGTTCTGGGTGGTAAACTATTACTTCAAATGGTAAAATTAGTTAATTTCGAGGAAAAATGTTGAATTTCAATAAAAATTCTCGTGTGGTTGGCCAAAATTCAGCAGAAACTGGATTCATCATTTGTGAGCCCATGATGGAGTTGAACTCAACGGAATCATCATAATTGTCTTTGTCATCTGTTGCTCCAAAATTTCAAATTTTTAAAGTAATTGGAAAAATAAGATAAGTCTAATAATCAAATATTCGGATATTCAGAATTTCGGTGAACGTGATCTCATTTAGCAGAACGGTGGACTTCTTAAATCATAATGCAGAACAACCATTTGAACCAAAACTCACCAAAACTCACCTTGCGGATATGTCATTAGGACCGCCGAAGTCTACCAAGTCATTTTAAATTACTCATCTGTCATACCGTATTTAGAATACACAAAATTCCTTCAAAGCTAGTTTTAATAAAAAATAATTTTTAAGAACTATAAAAATTCTTTCAAAATCACATAATGTTTAGAAATGAATTGTATCATACCAAACAAGTTCTGAAATAGACCCACCAAAGGACTGGCCACGGAATGGTCTGAGACTAATCTAGGACTAGTCCAGAATGAAAGAGTAGAAGTTCTCAAGGGCTATAATAGAATTTCGAGGGTCAATATGGGCCATATTATATGCTGATAATTTGGGTTAAGGGCTTTGACGTATAAAGAATATGACATGATAATTAGTCTAGTCCTTACTATATTTACTATATTATAGTCTATATAATATATTTAATAATACAGACTCATTTGAGTCATACGATATTAGTAATATCATATTACTCATGTGTTATGACTCGTATTATATTGTTATAAATCAATCCTCCTGAATAAACTGAATATAAGAATTAAGAGAATTTTTCTGTAGGGAATTTAACTTAAGGAAGTCGTCTTATTTTCTCATGTGACGCACATCAAGCTATATTAAGACCAGATCGAAGCATTAAGAAAATTAAAGTAAATTTAAGAAGCACCATAAGTTCGTGCAGCATGGACAACGTAATGTGATATAAAATTATTTGGTGTGTTTTGAATTGGATTTCTTAGCGTTTAAAACGAAATAAATTTTCAGTATGTTTAGGTTCCAAATTTCTACGTAAATACCTAGGATAATTCATTTCACACATATCGAGATATGCGTTAAAAGTGGATCAAGAGAGTAACCAAAGGCCCTTTGGCAAAGGGTTTTCCACGATAGGTTTGAATACATTAAAAATAATTCTAAGTTTTCAACAATGAATATGTCACGTCACAAAATTTTCCGTTTTTCATATCACCGGAATCAACCAACGTTGCAACCTTTTATGGCCAAAAAATGTATTGCGTTAATTCATTATAGTGCAGTTTCAACATCCGGTTTTGTTCATCAAAGAAAAATTCACTATCAAAGCAAAATATACCCTTTGAGTGTCATGGGATATGGCATATCAAATGGGCAAAATATACAGTGTCATAGGATATGAGTGGCATGGCCGGCGTTAGATTTGAGTCCGTATCATAACACATATCACATAACATAGTTAGGCATATTTATGTATTAAATTATAAAGTCCCAGGCTCGCTTTGAGGTGTTGAGTGCTCTCTAGCACAGCTAGCGGGAATCGGGCCAAAAGACACTCGAAAGAGAGCATGGGGCTTTATGAAATAGCGCCAACCAAAATTTTATTTCTAGTATAAAAAGACATAAGACGAACTTTTTTTATCAACGAAACTTAAATCAAACACACAATGGTTGTCATTAAGACGCTTATGATAATAACTCTTTTCATTTCCGGTGTTATTTCCGATTTGATTGCATACAACCGATATCGGAACAATGGACGATCTCATCAAAAACATTTAAAAAATTATCGCGATTATGCTGGTCAAGTTCAAAATGGATCACAAATCAAAATCAACCTCTCGAAAAAATATTTGGTCCATGTGATGTCAACTATGGTCCATGGCAATCTTGACGCTAAGACTTGGAACATCCTTCGTAATCTTACAAATGCACGAATCCCAAATCTCATGAAAAAGAAAGCTACTCCAAAATCAAAACGCATGTCTAGATATGACCGTTATAGGAATCACATGTCTCATTAACCGGAACTTCTTTTCACTGTCAATGATTAAATAAAAATAAATAAATATAATTAATAATTTTATTTACAGATTGTGATACATGATAATTTACATTGTTGTATAAATAGTATAAAATATAAAATTACATAGGCTGTACAAATTATTTCATGATGTGTCATTCTTCATCATTTTGAAACATTTCAGCATTGGTACGTTAGGATAAGATTTGCGTAGGTTGACAATTTTTCATTTGCGTGGGCGTCATCATCAATATGATTTAGACAATTTGCACTCGTCTGATTTCGCCATTTTTGAATGAGACTGAAGTGACGTCCTCATCGGACATGACTTTGTTATTGAGTGACTGTGCGACTTGAATAAAGTTCGTTACAGATGATCCGCCACCAGCACCAGATCGAGAGATATTATTCTGGAAGCACCGATGATTATTAACGCGATTTGGCCAGTAGAAAATGTCCGGATAGTCTGGAGTATTGATATTTTCAACCGTGATCAAATGTGAGGTTGCTCCGGCACGATCTGTACTCCAGTACTTAAAAGCGTTATAATCTTCTCCCCCTAAATATTTGACCAAAATTGATCAAATCATTATGTATTTTTACGAAAATGATTTTGTGTTTTTAAATTAAAGAGATGTGAACGCATTCCTTCGTATGGAGCAGAATGTCATTATTATTATTATAGAAACCAAAATATTTAAAGTTCCAAGTTTGAATGTTTCCCTGTCGATTACCATTTGCAAATCGAAGTAAAATACTACCGCCAGATTCATCAAAAGCAGACGATGGCAACGTCACAAGGGCAGAGAAGCCATAATCGTATTGGTACAGAGCATTGTTCGATTTCTTTTTCCATGCATCTACAATTTTAAACTTACCTTTTCCTAAACATTCGGGTTGGGGGCAACCAGGAGCAGTTTTGAAAGCAGCGATTCTTTGATTGTCTTTTGATTCACATTTTACACCCATATCAGGCCTCTTTGAATGCTTTTCACAAATGTAACCCATTCCGAGGTCATTAGTACGCTAGTCTTGATTCAAAATAAAGGTTCTTACTGTAGGAACATTGAGCAACGTAACTGTATTTCATGAATATGTAATATCATAATTACTACATCAGTGTACATATCGACGTCATAATTAAAGTGAATTAACATTATCACGTGAAGGGGTAAATTAGCGATAATAATGTTAATATCTCAGTAAGATTATTTTAATAGGTTCTGTGATGACTGAGATTCGAATCAATCCTTTTTCGATGTGGTGGCGCGGCAATTGGCATTATTAAATTTTCCAAGATGCATTCTAACACATTGTTCCCTTTCGTTCGAGGTTGGAAAGTCTGTTGCCCACTGAAAGAAAATCGGTAAAGTGGCACTCAAGAGTTAGGTGGTGGTAGAGAGCCAAACTCTTTTTTTTTAAGATTTACTAACAGGGAGATATTTGGCAGGTTCATTGAAAATATTTCTGAATCCTGAACCAATCCAAGGTTTCTTGACCCCGACCCAAAAAGCGTGATGCGAACATTTTGTCAAATCGACAATTCTTTGCATTTCTTCTGGTGTACTGATCACAGCTAGATCCCACAAATTCCCATATTCCATACACTAAATATTTCTGTAATTTCTTGGTCGGATTCAAATTGGAGTTCAATTCAAATAAGTTTTGGTTCTAAATTTACCATCTGTTTGGCAGCTTCCCATGCGAGCGGACCATTTTCTGAGTCGTTTGGATCATTGGATGGCACAAAGACTTTGTATCGGCTATCTTCATTTGTGTGATGGCCTTGATTTTGTTGTTCTCCTTTATAGTTGCATTTCAACTCTTCACAAGGCTCTCTGTAACCACCAACCCCGTTTAGGCCAAGGGATGCGATAATATTTTCAGAGTGTTTTGTTGAATAGGACACATGACCAGATTTACAGAAGCATTCATAGTCCCATTTATCATCGACTTGAACCATTCCACAATTTGAATTTGCACCACAACGGTCCTTACCTAAAATATAAAATTGATGAAAGAAAATAAAACAAAGGCTCCACCGGGGTTCGAACCCGGGGCCGCTGCATTACAAGTGCAGCGCTCTACCACTGAGCTATAGAGCCAGCTGAACGAAGTCCTCCAAAGCCCATACATGAAACAAACTTATAAGCAATGATAATTTTATACATGTGACGTAATAGATTTTTACTAACCAGAGTAGCATTTATCAGGAGCGCAGTTATATCCATCTCCAACTTTTCCCTCTCGGCATGAACAACTTGCGCTTATCGATCCGTCGGCTTCATGTGTGGCTGCACAATTGGCAAACTTGTGACACGGTGTCACAGTTTTGCCACACGGATCTTTGACACAGGTATTTGACAAGTCGTGTCTGATATATCCTTCGGCACAAATACAAGCAGAATCTTTGTTGGAACACACTTCTCCAGATTCACAAGATTTCGTGTCGCAAAATCTGGCACGACGGCAAAATTCTTCTCCATTTCTGAAATCGCAGGTTTTTCCGGTGGCGCACGGCTTTAGGCACTCTTAATCAAAAGTTAGCGTACGCCAGTTCGTAGGTACAGTCTTGTGCGAACAAATCTAGAAAAACTCGGTCCACTATGCCGACCAAACTTTGTCGTACTTTACAAATTTCAAGCATACTAAAAAGCAACAAAATTGCGCACAAGACTGTGATTCAGTATTTTCTCTTTCAACAAGACGCAAATTCACACGGAAGATTTGAATGAGAAAATGTGAATTTTCATATCCGGAAGAACTTATTTTATTTAAAATTTCAGGAATCTAATAAAAAATAATTATTTTTTTCCGAGTAACTTCCCAAGTTATAATTTCATAGAACGTTAAATTAATATGATAAGTTTATGAATGAATTTTTTGAATTTTATGACCGTGGCCAAGTCGTCACCTGGACTCAGTTATGCAGACATAAAGTGTCAAAATTCTGGGCTGTTATCTGCAGACACAAAGTTGATTGGAGTAGTACGGTAAAAGGGGAAGGGAGTACGCCCGAAACCGACTTATGCACACAAGTTCCTTAATATCATTCAGATATTTTGCGATATGTATATCGTATGTTATTTGAAAATTTAAGCATGCATGGATTAACAA
>SCLD01161504.1:0-21047 GCA_004367895.1 Oikopleura longicauda
CTGGTGTAGGGTATGAATTTCGCAATAGTTGACCTTGAAAGTTGAAAACACGGAGGGCTATTGTGGGACACTTTTTTTTACTTTTCATCCGGTCTAACTTGAAAACACGGCCATTAATAATGGCATTATAAAGGAAATTCACCACGCGGGGAAATGTTTCCCGAGACCTGTTTTCAATTTTGTACCTTCGAGTTTTGTATGCAAACATGTGTCTCATTATGAATGCATAAAGCAAATAAATAAAAAGGTCGCGAAAACAGAGTTATAAAGTGTAAGATGATCTATGCTTACCAGATGATTCGGTAACTTCATTCGCGCTTATACGTGCGTTCGGTTTCGCCTCGACATTTTCATCGATCGCTCCAATCTGTGAAGATAAAGCAATTATAAATGCAATTACTGATGATAAATTGACTGGTAATCAACTTGACTCAGATAGGTTTTCAAAATGATGATGGTTCGAGGTTGTGTCATCCTTTCTGGGCTGATTGAAACGAAAGGGGAGCCCTCTACATCTGAAGTCAGCATCAGTTTGAAAATTCATCTGAGTAATAGCAACTTTCAACATTCCTATAAATATCCAGATGACGAGAAACGTAATATAACAAGTTTTTCGATTTCTTTTTCGTTTTCGATCCATGATAAATATAGTTTCCTAAGACGGGTTTTCAAAGAGATTATGATCAATGACTGGATAACGCTGTACTGGTATTCCAATCAGAAAGCGAGTTCCGAGTATAAATTCCCAAGTTAAAACCATCCTCAGACGGTTTTTATGGAACCCGATGAAAATTCCAAAATTTTGGTCAAAATGATATTTTAGAATCCTTTCCTCTTGAAGATCATTAAAATCGCCTCCAGGTCCCATCATATCTAAATTCCCAGTCACTATTTCGGTAATTTCAGAAAATCGACGTCAATTTCGAACAAGATATAAATTCGGAGCCTTTTTCGTATTTCGAAGGGAATCATTTTCGGATGATGGACGACTATGGGAGAATGCTATCTAGAGATAAAGGGAAGAAAATGTCGGTTTCGTTTTCATTTTCTTTTTTCTTTCATGTCGCCAATTATTTTTATCATTGAGGTTAAAAGGAACGTTGATCACAAAGATTTCTGATATTTTTTGGAGAAACAAGACGTTATTACGCCGTCGCAGAATTGAGGAGCGATTTTCAAAAATTCAAATATTTTACTGGTGGATGGGCCTTCCCGATGGTCATCGTCTCTGAACTTCACCTTGTGGCCATCGGAAAGAAGCACTCCATTTTAATTTTAAGTCTTTAAAGGATCAGTTAATAGGGGGACTCTTCTCTGGCCATTTGCTTCGAATGAGTCAGTATAGAGACCACGACCATCGGGAAGACGCACCTCACTTTGGGTTAGATAAGAGTTATATACACGAAATATAAGAGTTTTTTGGAAGTTTGAAATTCCGTTAATTTCAGTTAAAAATTTCGTTGGAAATTTCGTTTATTTCAGAACCCTTATCCACCGATAAAAAATCGTATCTAAATTTTCGAATGGCGAGATAGGAGATCGATAGATCAATGCATTAGCCTGTCAACACGTACACATCTACGCGTACGTCTTTATCTTTTACGATGGTTTATCGACTTTTAAAAGATGACATTGACTGTTAATTAAAGGTTCGCAAAAATGAAATCGACTTTTAAATGGGGTTTTAAAAATAAATTGGGATCAAGACCAAGCTGATGAGTTGGGCAACTGTGAAACTTTACTGTCCAATAAAATCAGGAAATGGCGAAATTCATTATTCAAATGTCAAATTCAGTTCACTAATCACGTCAAAACATTATTTATTTGTTTATTTATTCAGGCCATATAAAAGACAAAATAACCAAGAAAATGTTGCCAACTTACTGCGACTAGAAAATTCGAAACGAAAGGTTGAACATGAAAAGCTTGAATTATTTCGAAAACGAGCTGTATTTGTTGAAAATAAGTGCAAAGGGAGTGATATTTAAATAATTTAATCGGATGATGTTTTGAATACATACGAAAAATATTATAGTTTCTGGAATTACGAAGAACCGAATGATATGTACGAAGAACGATTTAGACGAAGTTTAGATCGTAGCCCAGATGATGCTATTTTCCCCCCAACAGACACATCCACAACCCAACGAGATGTTCGAAGAATTGTTTATCATTCTAGTTTTAAAGAACACGGACCAACTGCAGTCATACCAGGAAAATGATTAAGATGTTTTTTATTTGATTATTTCAGATTTACGAATCATATTCATCGTAGCAGCCGCATTCGTGTCTAAAAATAATAATTATAATGTATTTATAAAAAAAATAACAACTAAACTCACGTTACGGGATTCCGTGGCAAAGGCAAATCAAAGGGTACAATACTCTCAGTGTCAATTGAAAAGATACCATTCGAAATTGTTATTTCTTGAGCCATTATGTAGTTTCTACAAAAGTTATGTCTCAAGTACCTTCTCGAATTCTGCCGAAGCCGGAATGATTCTTTTCATTTTTTCGATTATTTTAAAGTCGTTTTTACGACCATCAAAACTTGTTTTGATAAGTTGACTTTTACCAAAAAAAGACAATCGTTACTAAAAAGTCATTATTAGGCTAGTATACTTTTCGTTTTGATTTGTTATGTTGTGTAAATTGTAACGTATCATTTAAACTATTTGATACGCACCAAATTTCTCCTATTTTGAAAGTAGATTGCGATATGTGATCAGATACATAATCTAAACATCGTCTAATTTTGGGGTAATTTCATATTGGCAATATGATATTGCCCATATATAATTATTTTTAAAGCATTCAATATACTTATATCAGTTCCTGAAAAGTGTGGATCAGAATTTTGGTTCAAGATCGCAGAATATTTGAATTTCCCCCAATTGTCTTGGCCGAAAAATAATTTCGACAAAAAGAAACAACAACGACTTTATTTACTGCCAATGTTAAAAGATATTGAAGGTGCCGCCGAATCTGTTCATAATCATGGAACAACCATTGCAGTTGTACGACATCCGTTTTTGCGACTTTATTCAGGTTTATAATCTTAAATTAAGGAATCAATTCCTAATCTCACTCACCCTTATGTTATTCATTTATCAAAGGCTATTATCAGGCGTATATTTTAGCATATAATGGATTCTTTACGGCAAATGCAATTTTGAGAGATAGAAAATTTGCAAAATTTTGGCTAGAAAATTCAGAGGCATTTCATGTACTTATGAATCAACGTGAGAATGTTATGAAAAATTTTGAACTTGTTCAGGAACTGATAAAAAATCGCCAGTCCGAATTTCGGATAATTGATGGTTTATATCAGTCAAAAGATTGAAACTGAAGCAAAAATCGATATTATGAGTTTTGAAGAATTCATCGAGGGAATCGTAATTCATGCTGAACAAAATGACGAAACTCGTTCGAATCTAAGATGGAGCGAACAAGGAGAAGCTCATATTAATCCGATTTTCAGTATACTTATGCCCTGCCAATATACATATAAATATTGTAAGTATGAAAGTCTTGTTAGCATTCTTGTTTAAAAACATTATGTACCAATGCTACGTATTTGTTTAGACCTAAAACTTGAAAATATGTCTACCGAATCACGAAAATTATTTGATGGAATGGGAGTTGATTTGCCATCTGAATATTTGATACCATTTCACCAGTCAGGAAATTTTCAAAAATTATTTGATGAGTCATATTTTTTCATTTGTTTCGGGAAAAGTCACTGAAGCATGAGATATTGAAAATAAAAAAGAAAATGACGATAAACTGCAAGAAAAAATGCGCCGTGTTTATAAAAACGTACCCCGAACACATTTAGAAAAATTAGCGAAATTCTACGAATTAGACTTGGAGTTTTTTCAATATTCGATTAATATTGATACTCTCGAAATACAATTTTAGATCATTCTTCAAATATCCCTGACCTTCCGACACCGGTAATCGACCGGAAGACGATTCTGACCGATTCAGTGGATACCTGCTTTCTACAGACCTACTTTCAAAAACAAACCAGTACAAGAGCTGTCCTTTCTTCACCTTGATCTTCAAAAATCCTTGAGCTTTCATTAATAAGACCTAATTATTATTCTACTTGATCAGCTCAGATTAAGGAATAGCCTTTTATTCCAAAATTTGATTCGATGTAGTTATTCTGTACATACGATCGTGCCTTTTCTTTTCGTCGCCTTTTGAGGTACAAGGGACTTCCTGGGAGAGCAGAAACGTTTTTTGCCCTTTTTAATTCAGGAAGTGGACTGTAGATTTATTGACCTATACAAGACTATATTATTAATATAATATTAAGCGTTGTGACACGTTTCGGAATCCGTCCAAACTATTCAGGATCCGTTTACGCGTCAAATCGCAGCAAACCGTGTTATCCCAGTAGAGGTGTTATTAATAAATTCGTAAAAAATCTGATTAATGAAGCAATACTAGCAACTCACTAGGATTCTTATTTTTATATAGCCAATATTATCGTGGCTATTGGAACTTTGCCAGTGAACGACCTGGTCATAAATTTATCTAATAAATATCTGTAATACTTTAAGAAAAAAAGGTACAGCAATGGACGAAAGTCAGCACTCGAACTATTTCCAGTTTTTTGAATGGAAGGATAAAGATGGAAATGACACAAATATTTATGCACGATTGCGTGAAAATAAAGCACGTCCACTTCTGAGGTCAGTTTTCAAAATGGTGCTCGACTTCGTGATAATAGAATGGTTTAGTAAAAAAGAAAAAGATGAGAAAACTGGACTTGGGAAAAAACTTGTACAGAAGAAATTAGACAAAATGGTATCAGGCATGGGTCCACGGTCCGTTCACCACATTTCCACGGTCGGTCACCGGACGGACTGTTTACGGATCCCTTTTATAAGGAGGAATAATGATTGAAGCTCGATGGTTCATAAAGGAGACTGTCAGGGGGAGCGATGGCCAAGTTGTTAAAGGAGATGACGGAAAACCAAAGAAAGAAGGACCATTTTTGGACGCCAAAGGTATTTCTAGAAAAAAGTTCCATTTCACAAAATATTTGTTCAGTAAATTGTACGGTAATGGGTCTCTATAATACGCATTTGAGAAAAGCGACATTGGATACGCTTGCCAAAAATAGTGATAAAATATCGGATGAACAAATTCTCAAAGTCAACAAGGTAAAAAGGCTCAGATTAAAGTATATAATTTACCATCCGAGATTTTAGGCGCTTCATAAAAATCCAAAAATGTTCTGGAATAAATTAAAGGCGTTCATGGACGAAAAAGAACTCGATTTTTTAGAAAGAAAAGTTCGATCAGAGAAAGGTAAGACTCAGATTATGGAATCAAAAAATGAATTCTTGCTTTAAGATAAAATAAAAGCAGTAAAACACATGCAAAAAGAAGCTGAGTTTTTTTGTGCTGAGACAGCGAGAAATTGTGATCAAATAGTGAAATTGTCACGTGATTCCTAACTAGTTAAAATTCTATCCAAAACTGCCATGTAAAAACTTTTGCTGTCGAATCCTGCTTAAAACTTGAATAAAACTGATACTTTCAAAGAATGACGGATTTACGACCGGATGATGGTTCGGACAGACTAAAATCTGTTTTGGCTGCGGCAAAGATTGAAAGTGACCTTGACAGAAAACACTGGACTTCTGTCAAGGATCAATATCATTCGTTAGATAAACTTCTTGAAACTCTTCCGGACGAGCGTGTCAGGGAATGCATGGTACCAATATCAAAAGTGGCATTTTGTCCGGGAAGATTGATACATACTAATGAAATAACGGCATTGTTAGGAGACGGATATTTTGCTGAAGTAAGTGTCAAAACAGCTAGAAAGCTTGTTGAACACAGATTAGAAATGATCGAAGAACGACTTGATAAAACGGAAACAGCGGCAACGCAGATTTTTGAACGGTATGATTTCAACTAAAAACTAACCTGTAACTCGCTACAGTTACATGGGTCAACGAATTGATAAAATACAAAAAATAACTACTGATTTCAGGGAAAACCAAATGAATGAGCTCAATGAAGACATTATCAAAGAAGATTTAAATGAAGTCGAGGAAAAACAACTAGAAGAAAAGCGGGTAGCGAACAGGCCTTTAGAAACCAAAATTGAAGAGATGCGAAAACTACAAAATGAGAAACTAAAATCCATGCGAGAAAAATGGAATGAAACTGTGCTTACCAAGCCTGTTAATATCAATAAAACTTCAAAAACTGAAAATCCAGACGAGAAAGAAAAGAAACACATAGGAAAAGTCATTTTCTGTTCAAGCCGATTGATCCTTAGAATCATTGTTAAAATAACTTATTATTTATTGACCTTTGAAAAGAATTCAATGAAACGTTGGATATTTGTAGAATCGAAGATTTATCGGCTAAAGAAGTAGAAAGCGAAGAATCCGAGCCAGAAGAGCCGATTAGAATTGAATTTAAATGGTCAAAAATGTCAAAACCTGCTTATTCAGAAAATGAAAACGAATATAAAACTCCTTGGGATATTTACAAAAATTATAAGAGAAGAATTGATAAAAGAAAACAATCAATTTTGAAAGTCCAGAAAAATATCAATGAAGGTTTGGTTCAAATTATGTCTCGGCAGAATGTAGACAGGGTTGTTTACTCCTGGTGCGATACCGTAAAACTTTATTTGAATCAAAACAATAGTAAATGAAATGTCTCGGTTAAGTCTGACAGATTATAAGCAGTCACCAATCTCAACCGCAAGTGGGTCATCGGGATCATTTTCACAGCCCATCACAAATCCAAAAAGTCAACCGCCAGCTCCTAATATGGCAGTATCTTCTAATATTGTTGAACGTGATTCGGGAAATTCAAATTTTGAAATGCCTAAAATAAGTTCATCTAAAAAGAAAGTCAGTCTTTTCAAGCAGAGAAGACAAAAAACTTGAGACAGCATCACGGATATAAAATTCAAAAATCATATTTATTTTTCAGAATGGTCGGTCCAGGGGTTTGGCTTTTCGTTGTATTGTGGATCCTCGCTTTAATTGTTTTGATCATTGGAGTGAGTAAACGTATAAGTTAAAATATACTTACCAAATTAGTTTTATGATCAAAATTTTATCAGATTATTTCTAGATTCGAAGTAATAATGCACTGATCGGGATACTTTTTGGAGTAGCCATCCTTATCGCAACCACAATTGTGGCCGTTATTCCTGTCGCTAGCGACGAACCCGAAGAGGATACAAGTCTGAAATCATATGAAGATCAAGTTATTGATAATTTATTTCCAATTCGAGTTACATATGCTGTTTTAATGCCTTTGATTGCTATTGGCACGTGGATATATTATTCATTTATCGACATTTATAAAGTTGTGCGACCAAAACGAGTTACGACAGCATGGTGAAAAACCATCAAACTGTTTAAACAGTTTCAAACTTCTTCACTGTTTCTACTTTTTTAATAAACAATTTATTTTTCACATATTATCACTTTACAATTTCAGACCGAAATGGGTCAAATAGATGACCAAGATTTGTTACTATCAACTTTAACTTCGCTTGGATTCGATCAAGCTGGCGAATATGTTCCCGATATCGATGTTATTAATTCTGTTCGAGTTCTGATTCGATTTTTGATGCAAGATAACAAGGATTGTTTTAAAATTGCTGTTAATAGCTCATTGGTTCCCTCTTATTCGAGCGCTAGGTTTCATTTTGAAAACTCATTACAAGAAATGTTCTATTCGAATTCAAATTGGAAGTTCTAACATTTGGACAAAAGATCTTATTCCACTCCTTCTTCAACATAGCGATAATGATGACTTATTTAATACAGTGGTTCGACTGATGATGAATTTGGCTCTTCCCAGGAAGAAAATGTTTATCGACCGGTTTAATCCAGAAGAATTAAAAGACGCTTTAAAAAGTGATTCAGAAATCGAATTTAACTATCGAAAAGTTCAAGAACATTTGATCACATACAAGGAATCTTTTGTAGAAGCTGAAATCTGGACAACATTCAAAAACAAATTATCGTCTTTGTTGGCAAAACCTTGGGAAAGTCGAGAAAAAGATGACGAACATCATATTGAGAGGATGCTTTATTTGATTCGTAATATTTTGCTTATTCCAAACTCAAAAGCTGATACCAATAGAGCTTCTGGTGATGACACCATTCATGACAAAATTGGAAAAGCTTTCACGGATTCTGGGTTTGGTAAATTAATGGTGTTCATGGCATCAAATGAAGAGTGCCTTGATTACAGAGGATATGTTATGGAGATAATTGCCCAAGTATTACGGGAACAAGATCCAAAAGCGCTTGCCGTAGCACGTACATCGACCGAGCGAGATGAAGACAATAAATTGCTCATGGAAGATGCACGTAAAGAAAATCTCTCGAGAAATCTGAAATTGATGAATCAAACGAGCAGACATTCTAGATTTGGGGGGACATTTTCACTTCAGCAGCAGGGTAATAGAAATATTGTTACAAAGAAACTTGTGCAAAAAGAGTCACATATGACGCTCGACAGAGTGAAACAGAGAGCAAAAATTGCAAGCAGGAAATGCAAGGGACAAGATATATCGAGAGCCCGAATGAGTTCACAAGGAATAAGGTTTTCATGCTATGAAATAAGGTTAAACTATATTTGTTCATCTAATGGAACGAAACGTACGCAATAGTCTATCACAGATAGGCATGTGATATTTATAGAGACTCGTTCATCTGATGAAAAACTTTATCAAAGGAGTACGAACATCACTACAAAAATTTTGTGACTGTTTCCTTGAAAATGGTTTCAATATTGCGCTCAATGGAATCCGAAATAAAATTCAGCGTGACACAGACATATCCCTTGAAGACAATGATGAGACACATTATTTCCATATTATGACAATTTTTATGTCTTATACAATGGCTCGACCTATATGGACTCCATCGGAAAAAGTTGCATTTATATCGGAGTGTTTAAGTCAAGAAACTGTATCATACGTTGAGCGAACAATTTATAGATATCAAGAAAATATTGATTGTGATAAAACACGACAGAGTGCTTGGACGAATCGACTCAATTATGCTATACGAGGATTCAAAACAATTATTTTGACAGTTCTTGACATGGCCAAATCGGGCGATGAAGCATTGAAAACATCTGCAGATCAGCTAAAGGAACAAATTCTATACGCACCTGAATATCGCGAAATTATTCCCGGACTGTTCAAACGATTCAATCCACTTTACCAAACAAAAAATTATCTACGAGACTTGCTTTTAACTCAACACACTTTATTAAAACTCTTAGATGGATCAACTTCAATTATTGTTAGGGGACAAAACGTAAAAACTTCAAAAAAATCAACCAAGAAGAAAACTAATCAGAAAAAAGTTCAAAATAAAGTTGAACCACTGAGAGATGAAGTTCTAAAGGATGCAGCCTGGAATGATATTCAAGAAGATTTAGATCTTCATTCAACAACAGAAATTGAGCTGGATGACGTCATGAAATTGGGAATTTTGAATCCAATGGACGAGGAAGTTATTGCGCTTGGACAGGTTCAACTTGCTCTGCATGGACGTTTATCCGCCAAGGACCAGACGCCTGGACAACTTGGCTTACAATTGTTAAGAGCTTGTCAGTCGCTCTGGCCTGAAGATCAAAGATTTGGAAACAGATTAACCGAAAGAGATATTTTAGAAACTCTCTGTAAAGAAGATTTACCCGAAAAAGCTTTCCCTCAACCTGAAGCTCCAGAAAGTGACTCTGAAGATGAGGAAGGTGGTGAAGAAAGTGGGCAACACTATGATGAGATTGTTGAATATGAAATTAAGATACAAGATATCGTAGAATTATATGCAACGCCTTTTATCACATCTCAGGGTAATGATAATTGCGATACTACATTTATAACAGCCGTTGAATTTCCACCGCTACCTATATTATTAAAGTCTTTAAGTCTTTTAAAGTAATTTAAAGATGTTTATACATCACTGATGTAACATCAGTCATGACAAATATGAGTCATGTAAAAAAAGCTACTTTTATTAACGCAAACATTCAGTTGGACTTTTGCTCAAAGAATATGAATTCAATCCACCAGATGTCAATCGAGCAATTTCAAAATATTTTCATCGAATAGCATTTGGAATTAAAATGCCTGCAATGTGTTATCAAGCATCAATATTTTTAACATTTCAAAAGCTCAACGCTAACCAAGGTAAGGGCTCGGATCAATGTTTTAAGTCATCGGCGGTAGACCTTATACTGTATTCTTCAAAACAAATTCTGATAAGTATTAAAGGTTTGGTGAGGAGCAACCCAGTTATACGTGAATTGTGGCAAGTTGGAAAATTTATTTTGGGAAAATTCTTCGAAACTTTAAAAACAAATCCGAAACTACCAATAGAGGCACTTTTTTGGACCAACCTTCGGGATTGCGAGAGTATACAAAACGGCTCATATGCAGATAGATCATATAATAAATCTGCTCTATGGACTGATGGTCTTGATGATGAACTTCGCCAGCTAGCGACCGAAGCAGAGACATTTCAAGAAAGAAATCCAGAAGATTTTGATCTTGTTGATTATGTTGCTGAACAGTTTACTGATGACTCCAAGACGACAGTACAAATAAAACGACGCCTTATCAAACTTGGTCTTCTTCAAAAATCAAATGCCAAAAAATCGCATTCGGTAGCGCTTGACTCATTTATTTGACACGTGACTGTTATTTTCAGATTATTTGGTCGGAAGAAATGGAGCAAAAATTGTCCGATTTGTTCAAAACTTATTTTATGAAAGTCAAAAATATTATTTCATTCATTCAAGATCGAGGAGTCGAATATAGTCGAAAGGAAATTTCATAATTCAAGGCCATTTTCGGCCCTCGTTTGGCCATTTTTACACCAATCATTTATCAACGATCCCTTTGGCCCGGTCGACATTTTTTGTGAAAATTGAAAAGCAAATAATCGAAAAATTAGTTGGTCTTGGACTTATTGAAAATGGCGATCAGATTCGAGTTTTGAAAAAAGATGAATTGCAACCAATGACAGAAGAAATGGAAAATAAAGCTAGAAAAACGCATCATCAATCCAAATTGACTGTTTATGAAAATATTGTTACTGAAGATATTTCGGTTATTCTTAGACGAATTAAATCAACGCCATCTGTTCGGAAGACGCTACAGGCTCGAGTTTTATTTGAAATACCCATGAACTGGAATAAAGTCCCAGGCTCGCTTTGAGGTGTTGAGTGCTCTCTAGCACAGCTAGCGGGAAAAAGACACTCGAAAGAGAGCATGGGGCTTTATAAATACGGTATATTGATATGGTATACCAACAAAAATGAACTCAATGTAGTGGCTGTGTGATGAAATTGAATTGGAAGTAAAAGATAGAAATGAAGAGCCCGAAAATGAGTGGGAAGATAGGAAAGTTTTCATTTGTTAATGAAATTCAAATACCATAAATAGTCTTGAAACATAAGAAATCTTCAAAAAGGTCACTTGTGTCATCCGCACTCGAAATATCAAAATCAATAGAAAAACATGACTTTTTAATATTGCTCAAAAGTGCTGGTTTCCGATATCCAGATCACGAACATGTTTATTGGCGTATTGGTAAAAACTTATCGGTGAACGAATTGGAGTTTTTCAGGCATTGTCACGAAATCTGGCCATAGCATGAAAAACTGTACATCCCTGAAAGGCAAGGCATTCACTACCCCCTAGCAAACGAATAGATTTGATTTGCTTGTTAAAATAAATTGGTATTTAAAAGTGGTGGTCAGTGTATAATATACAGCCGTTGGTATACTCATTCTACAGGGAAAGTATGCCCCGCTCATACGGTAATTAAAGTCCTCCTTCCGCGTACCCATTTTATGATGAACCATTTTTTATTTGAACAATTCAATATATTTTTATGGTTCTTGGTCAATTCAAATATTAATTCGTGACAATAAAAAAAGTTCGACTTTGAATGAGTTTGAACCGGAAGTTGAATATGATGAATCTGAAGATGAACCGGAAGAGGATCCGTATGAATTTATGGACCAAGATGATGGTAGAAATAATCCACATCGTCAGCACAGTGTCGAAAGCTCTACCGATGACGAACTTGAAAATCTTTTGGCTGAAATAAAAACGACCGATTCTTCACCAAAACGAAACTCACCAAAGAAAAGAGACTCACCGAAAAAAAGATCTCGTAAAGCACCCCGAAAACCACCAGCAGTGACTGTTCAAGCAGTCAGCGATGCCGTTATGAATCATAATGATGACTCAGATACTGATGGAGAAGTTGGGGAAAATCGTCAAGCCCAAGTCTCAGATTCTGATACTGATTCTAACAGAGATCAGAAAATGAATTCGGATGATTCCGATACCGACACTGAGAAGAAAGAAACTCCAAAAGTAGATTCTGATACGGACGAAGAGCCTATGAAACCTTTTGAAGATGAAACAGGAACAGATTTGAAAAAATGGTAAACCGACTGATTTTACAAGAGCTAAGAAAAGTTAAAAAGCTTTTTAAATCGTCCGATAAAAAAATACAAATTTCATGAAAATCTGTGAAAAAGTGAAACGAAAATCTTCTGGTGATTTAGATTCAGATTCTGATGAAGAAATTTCAAAAGTGAAAAAGCCCCGAAAAAGAATCCTGGATTCTGATTCAGATTGAGAAATCATTCATAACCATAAATAAGCTGCCTTAAATAATGGAGACACTGCCAATAAATTGATTTATTAAATCCCGACTTTTGGTGCACTTCCGGTTTACTTCCGGTAAACGCCTCTTAAAGTTTTTGTATATCTGGTCGGTTCAAGATTTCTTCAATTCGAGATCGGTTTGATCGAGCTTGGTTTCGCATTGACTCCACTTCAGTTTTTGTATTTGAATAATACTAAATTTAATTTCAGGCAATAGTTATTGGTTTTAGTTTGAACCTTTCGCATTGATGTGCATGAGTTTTGACAGGTGTAAGCCTTGACCGTTACGCTTGTTGAGGCCTGTCTCATTTGAAGACTCGATTCGAATTGATTTTGAAGACGGCTACAGATCTCTTCTCGTAATCCTTAAAAATAAATGTCACCATATAATATGGATTTCAAGTCGACTCTCGGTTCTCTGATCTTACTACGGTCTGTGGAGGATCTTTTTCTATTGAACATTTTAGATTTTGATCATAACTGACCTTCCAAGATATTTTATAGGAATTGTCAGGTCATACGAACGTCTTGAAGGGTCTCAGTCAGGTACTAATTTGGAATGTTTCATACTGAAAATCAAGTAGCCACCAAACAAAAAAAGAAAGTCGACTTCCGTATATTACCTGTTAATGCTGTCATACGTCTGAAAATCAAAGTTTATATCAAGAGATGCAAAAATAATTTGACCTCACGCAAACTGTCTTGACGTCACAGCGCAAGACTTTTCTTCGATTTACAACTTGTGGATGAGTTTTTGTTAAAAAAGTTCGTGTCACGTGACATGTGCGAAAATATTTTTTTATAACTTGCATAGTCAATTTCGGCTAGGAGTCGGTTGTTCGTACCTGAGTATTTGATAAGTGCATGTTTAAAGGCTTTTCTACTGGCAGGTTAATAATAAATATACAAAATTTGACTCAGTTGATTCAAACTTCCTCGCAGAAACTCTATTTGTTTGTTGGAACAGGAAATTATTTCACGGTAAATTCTCAGTTTGAACATGCACTGAATTTTTCATACCGAACTTCCGTCTCAGGTTCTATGTTTGTTCATTTCGTCTGTTCAAATAAATTGGTTTAATTAAAATCTTCGATAGTCCTCAATCATGGTTGATACAACAATTTTGAAAAAAGCTATTCCGTAAGTAAAATAAGTAATGACAATAATTTTAACCTGTTAGTTTCAGCATACTTAATACTCTGGTGGTTTTTGGTTTACTCATCGGACTCTACTTTCGACCAAGTTTTTCCAGCCCTTCGGCAGAGTCGTCCAGCTCAAGCACAGTCGTTCAACATATAAAGGGACGTGTGCTGCCCCGTTGGGAAGAATGGAGTGAATGGCACGAATGTTCTGTATCGTGTGGCAATGGAACTGTTTCAAGGGTTAGATTATGTAATGTAGGTGGAGAGACAACTAATGCATGTGATGGAGCAGGTGTCGAAGTGAAGAATTGCTCGATGCCAAAGTGCACAACAGGAAATATCGTTGTCAAAGATACGATCATTGGTAAGTGCTCAAATTTATATTTTTTTAAACCTTGACTTTCTATTAAGACATTCGAAAAACGATCGAGCTGGAAGATAATCTATTCTTTGATCGATACGCTGAATCGGTAACAATGAATGGCCGACAGATAAATGCTCCAAATGCAACAGAAACTGGATATGGTATTTGGCGCCTCACTAAATATAATATTGAAAAACTGATTGAACATTCCGCTCAGAGTACCAGGTTTTTATCAAATTCTAGTTATTGATTCATTCGGTATTTCAAGTTATTACCTTATTTCAGCGCATCCGGTGATGAGATTACAACCGATTATTTCTATAATGTACACTTGATATGTAACTTTGAATTCAAAAACTCAACAGCAATCAATGATATTCTCATACGTCTTGATTCAAACCCATGCTTATCAATGGTTGCATTCGCTACTAGACTTAAAATCGATGGAACATATCCTGTCAGTCCAAATTTCGAAGTTCAAAACTCTCTCCTGCATAGGATTACCCAACAAATCTTGGTCGAGTTCGATGAAGAACAACAACGAAACATGGATGAATGCGCCACAGCTGATATTGATTTTGAGTTTGTCATTGACTCTTCAGGATAGGTTGCTTACTTTTTTTATTTATTAAATTAATTGTTAACTTAACGGTTATTGACACCCTAAACCAGGATCCGTAGGATCGCATAACTGGCAGAAGACAATGGAGCTGATTGCAAAATATTGGATCGATGGAGCAATAAAACCAAATGCCTCACCCCAGTGTGGAAATCATGTTGCCGCGAGGTCTTACTCAGTTTGGTTTTACTGAAAATATGTATCATCCATATTCAAAAGGGAACGTCATACTGGTGGCGGAACGCAAACTGCTGGTGCATTAGACAGGCTAGTGATTTCTGACTCAGAAAAGATATAGATAGAAAAATGACATAGCCACTAAATGCTGTTTCAAAATCCACATAAGCGTACGATTTGAAGATATTCCAATGACGAGAAATAATGCTATTAAATACGTTATGGTCTTTACAGATGGAGTGTCTTCTGACAGTGAATTTCTCGAACACGAATCTTTAGAACTTCAATCGATTGTTGACAAAGTCTTTGCATTTGGTATTGGAGCTGGAGCCAATCCGGAAGAGCTTAAAATCATTGCCACTGATGCTAGAGAGGGACATGGGTGGAAAGTCATGAATGACTTTTCAAACTATCAGACTTTTATAAGAAATTTTATAAAAAGATTTGGAGGATGCAAAACGACCAAAGTTCAACCATATAGGAAAGTGATATATTCAAGAGTGAACATTTCTTTTGCGGGAGAAATATTTTTTTTAAATCTTATTTTTAGAACCTTTGATTCGTGGATCGAAGAGGCTTCTCATGTCGGTTTGTCATCAAAAACCGCAAAAAGCCAAGGTTTCAAATGTGGTGCCACCTGTAGTCAATTGCACGAGCAAACCCGCTCTGAAGAATGTGTTGATTGCTCAAAACTGATTGCAGAGAGTCACCTGGCGGCTTTGGAGATATACCGCGCAAATATTACCGAAGCTGCTAATGCTAAATGTTTCAGTGCTGACTTACTGACCGGTTTCATTTCTAGAGTCACAAATGGTGGTCAAGATTTGGACGGATCACTCGGTTGGATACCATGTCACAACAATCCAAGTCAGCAATGCTTCGGAATCATGAACCTCTGTAAAGATCGTAATCCTATTTCCACCGATGGTTTTGGTGGAGTAGAATATCTCAAACATGGAATTTCTATTCTAATCGAACAAATTGACCAAATAGTTCTTAACCATCCCGACTGGAACTCAGGCAAAGTTTTCAAATCTTGAGTTTTTGTCACATTATCGTTTGAACATCAATCTTTAAGATAATTTGAAAACCAACCTAAGCATATCAAACGCGTGCTGGAATTTCAGCATTAGGTTGTTCGGTTGAAGCTGTTAAAAGTATTGACACAATCGATCATGCAACAAAAAATATGGATTTCTCTGCCGATATTCTCGCAAGGGCTATGTTCTTTATGGATCATTAACACTGAAATAATAAAAACCTGTACAAATATTACCAAAACAAATAAAATTAAAAACGACTTAATCTTTTTGTAAAAACTTTTTATTAGTTCAAAATATTAAAATCAAAATATCGACCAAAAACAGGTCCTGGCCTTGACATTGATCCGTCATGCAAGAAAAAGTCTGCATTAGTTAGCCCTTCTAAACCAATGAAATCAACCGACATTTCACACCATATATCAAAAACTTCGAACTTCGCATACTTGGTCGCTTCTTCCATAGACATATCCCGATGCATTGCCTTGAATCAAGGTTTTCAAGTTGGTTTGAGATGTGAGCCAATATGAAAATAGAGAAATGGCTCAAAGGCTGTCAATTAAAAGCCTATAATAGTAAAATTTTTGAAACACTTCCTTAAGCTGATTTGCGACTTTTTGAATCGCTTTTTGAAGTAGTTTCTCCATTGTTGGCCGATCGAATGGGATATTTATTATTTTCTTATCTTCAAAAATTTGAACTCGGAATGAGGTTTCGGTTAGACCAATTACAACACCTGTGGTGTTGACTCCAAGGGAACTTCCACGACAAGCATGAATTGCGAAAGGCTTAAAAGTAGAAGGTCAGCGAGGAGATGAAATTACTTGAGGTACCTTGAATTCTCTTGATTTGAGCGATTGCGGGTTAAATTCGGTAATTTTTTCTAGTTTCAATTCAATTTTATTCGGATCAATTCCATTCTTGGCCAAGGCATGTGTAACCGGAAGTAAAAGTTGCCATCCAGGGCAACCCAATGCCTTTGGATAAGCCATTCTTTCCAAAGCGACTTCTAAATATCCTTTTTGGTCAAATTCATCATCCAATACATTTGTCATAAGATCAGTTGTACGAATGCCTTCGTTTGTCCTCGGCGATATACAAGCGATAAATATCTGTAATAGTTCCCAAAATTGAAGATTTACAACTTTTTATGGGATAAAGCTAGCTCCACCCAATAAAATAGTCATGGGTTGATTTCATGGTACGGTGATCCCTGACTTGATTCGTTTGACGTTTGAAGAAATCATCAAATTGTTTCAAAAATAATGTTACAGTCTAAATAAAATTCTCCGAAATTTGTCTGAGTCTGTGTGTGAGGCTTTTTCACAGGGCCGTGTTCGAACTTGAATCAGAGTTCGAAGTCAGTCTTTTTCCAATTCGGAATCCGAATCTGTGTCCATGCCCAACGTGTCGGTTTCCGACCATTCTTGGTTTTGGGTATAACTTATATCGCATGACTTATAAGTTATAACAACCCTGACGGGAATTAATATCATGGCTTGCTCACATAAGAGAGAAAGAGGAGGACGCTCACCGAATGTACAATATAGTCTATTATATAGAGGGCGCCATTCAGATAATCATGATATTAATTCCCATTGAAGGTGATACGCTATAAGATATAAATGGAGATATAATAATATATAGATGACAAACTTACACAGAATGCAACACATAGCTCCGAATTTTGCTGATAATTTTTATTGTCATCAGAACCACCACTTCCATTTGATCCGGTTGAAGGGGTGATATTAATGTTATAATTCATATAAAAAGCGTCCAAGGTGGCTCCATAAAATCATCATCGCTTCCAAATAATCTTCAATAGTTTTTTCAAAGTCGTTTATTTTTATTCTTGATAAGCCTTCAAAATTATTTAAAAATATAAGCAATTTAAAATATTAAAGGCGGGGGGCTCTTCCTTTTGGTTCGAATTCTGCGATCGCAACATTCGGGCAGTAAAGAAATCACGGTCATCGGGAAGACGCACCCCAATTTATTATCAGACTATCCTGTTTCTTGGCTGAGGATCAATAAATTTCGACAAAATTTTCCTCAGTTTGAGTAAATTATTTTCAGGACCAGTAAATTGATTTTTTGTAATTGGTTTATATAATAAGGTAAAAGCCGATTCCCATTCAAATGTCATGAAAACCAAAAGACGACCAAACGAATACAAATCTGCACTTGAATCGATTTGATAAGATCCAAGAAATTGCTCAGGGGCAGCGAAACCAGGAGTCCCAGCCATCGGAGATTTATTATTTTTTTCGTCTTTTAAAGTTTTCGATTTCAAAGGCAACCCACGCAAATATACCATTTAGTTCATCGCCCTATCTTAAAAACTTTTCCTTGAGCTAGGTTCAGTTCATTGGAAGATACAGCATTTATGAAGTCTTCAAGGCAATTCATATCTGGATTTGTTGCTGACTTGGAGCCGAGTATACAGTTTTGGTAGGATTGAGAAATGCCAAAATCCGTGAGAACTACATCATAGGATGTGTCACTAGTTTCTCGAATCAAAAAATTTAGAGGTTTGATATCCAAATGCGCTATCTTTCGTGTGTTCCAGAACGTTACATTACGACATGACCAAAGATTAGTTTTAAATTAAGCTTGCACGATGGCGGTCATTAATATTGCTATTTATTCGTATAACGGTGTCTTAGCAACGGTTGAAGAACCTATCTAAGCTTTTCGGAAAAAATGTTTCCTAAATCTGATATCATTTTTGTTTGAGAAACACGCCTTGAGTTTTTCCAAAAAAATAATTGATTTTACCATTTGTTTCACCATATTTTTTCGTTGTTCATAAACTTTTTTTATATCCCTATCAGTCCAATCAAAATCGATGAGATACTCGTGCAAGCTTGATGAATATCTTTAAAAAGGATCAATGTTTACACCTCGTTCTCGGATTTGTTAGCTGAGAGACCCTCATTGAGAGCGCCATCAAAAGAGACCAATTTGAAACACGAGCATAAATCCTAGTCCTATTGTAAATAAGTACATAGCATGGTATTTCATTAATTGTCATGAACGTACTCAATTCCGGAAACAAAACCCGATAGCTTGACTCCATCTCACCATTTTCAAGTTTAACAGCCATTTTCAGCAGATCAGATGATCGTCTTTTTCGGAAGATTTTTATTTTTTAAATTGTATTGATACACGTATTCTATAAGCCTATTTGTAATATTATCAAATATAAAAAAAGTAAGTTTTATCAGCAAAATTCGAAGCTAAAAAGATTCATTTTCTCTATTATCTAAAAATAAATTCCAGGTTACATGTAAACAAGCTAATGTTATATCATTGCAATTATTAATTGGGATAATCAAGGAAAAACTGTATAATTATTACTACTGTAGGATTTTCGCGATATGAGGACTTTATGATTCAAGAATAAAATAATGTTATATATAAACTTTTCCCATATCGTTTCAATTTTTGCAATAAATCGTCCAATTTGCCCGAAAACTTGCCACTTCTCCACTTATCATGCTCGATTTTATATTTCCGTTTCGAACCAAAATGCTTTTGGACAATTTTTACAGCCTTTTTTAACTTTGAATCATAGTAAACAAATCCTTCTCCACCAACACCAAGAATCTCGTTAATTCTTATAACAGAAAATTTCAGATCCTCAAACCTCCAATCCTTTGTGTCAATGTCGGACTGAAAGTCTTTTTCTTTGAAAATCCAATTCTTTCGTGTCTTTTTTATTTCGAAATTTCCATGCTTTCCCTTGAACAAATTAACTTCTCTGGGTTTCAAAAGCAACCAACCCCAGGGGATGATCCCCTCGGTCACCAAAAACTGGACTAGCGAATACGGGGTGAAGCCGGAAAGAATTTGTGGGTGAATAAATATAGTGGCTGATTGAAACCCATAACTAGGAAAGTTTTCTTTTCTTGATTCTTTCGGTTCGTAATTGTGATTCCAACATCAAAAATGTCTGATTTATGGGTTTCGGTATTTTTTTTCAGTTTTCGCCGGAGCAAAAATTTTTCGAAATTTCGTGACAGATCATCGTTTCTGAGAAATTTTGAAACACTTCGACAATATTCAATAACATCATGCTCTCTCTTCGCCGACAATATCATTCCATCTTGTCGTTTTGTGAAAGAATTAAACAAAAGTGCATCCCAAAATTTATTTTCATTTTCGCTTGAATGTTCATCGGGTCGACCGGGGTCAATGTTGTCCCGTATTTCGTCTTGATGATCCTCATTGAGTAGGCTAGTCATTTCGGACATTGGAAACCGGAAAGCTAGAAATGCGAGAAAGATATCAATCAATTGAATTTTGAGATCGGAAATATCTTTTTCAATAAATGAGTCCAAAATATTTTGTTTCGCAGTCACAGTCTGAGACGAAGTTTTGAAGTTTGTTTGAAGATAAACGAAACAATAACCGGCTCCACGCTCAATATCAACTTTGTCCCTTTTAGAAGATTTATCAACTCAACCCTAAAACGTCACCGTAGCCGTTCATTTATTAAAAATTACCACGTGAGGGCTATTTTGTACCGGGGTATATTCGGAGAGTCGTTCTCCCCGTGAGCAGGTTATGATATTAATTTTGGTAAGGGGTGTAATAATCCTTCCTAAATCCGTCAATAAGTCGAGCGACATCATTTACGTGTCGGATATTTTCTCGGTTTTGCGTTTTTTCAATTTCAGTCAAATCTCCGATGTTTATCAAGAAATATTCTGAGATATCAAGTGAATGCTCATGGAGGCAGTAGTCCACAATTTCATTTTTTGCACTCGATAGAATGTCGGTTTGGTTGTATTTGTCAGCAAGTTGCCACCCAATGCGAATGTCATTGAAAAATGAGCCTTTCATTTCTGTTATAAAATAATCCAGGACCTTTTTTGGCATTTTTTCGTGGTAATACGTACTTTCAGAACGATTTATGATGATATTTTCGAAGTGAAAGAAGAATAATTATTTACTACAGGGGGTACACATTTGATTGGAACACCCCGTTTTGAAC
>SCLD01161616.1:0-21038 GCA_004367895.1 Oikopleura longicauda
AAAAACGATGAATAGACATTTATCAAGAATAGCCCGTTCTTCAGATAATTGATGTGATATTTTTGGCTTGTGAAGCGAGGTTTTGGTGGTGCTATTTCGTGGAGCAAGTTCGCCACCGCGCGATAAACCCTGAGACGAGCATAAAAGCACATTTGATCGAAACCTCAAAATCATCTTCTGATCACAAGGTAAATTTAATCTCGTCAAATCTACTTGTTTATCAGTACAATTCAGCTTTCGAGATTTTTACACGCTTACACTTTCCGTGGTTTTGTCACGGAATGATGCTCTTTTAAATTGGCAAGCACTGAATAATCACTCGATTCACAATCAATCTGTGAATCCTGTGTCTTCAACACAAGTCAAAAAACGCTAAAAGAAGTGTAGAATCCTTTCAAGCAGCTCAAAATCAACTGTGTACAACTTTATTTAAACGAATAATATTTAAAATTGACTACAAGTTCAACGGTAAGCAAGTTAACCATTTCACAAGTTGACATTTTCACTATGGTCACCTAAAGTAGTACTCTTCTAGATGCATGTTGTTTAGCTAAGCTAATACTTTCACAATTGATGAGGAGGTTATTGCAAGCTTTAATTTCTAAATATGGCAAGTTAACAAACTAGTCAAGTTCGAACCACTCGTTGGCAACAATTGCTCCAGGTGATAGAAAGGCAAATGTCCGTCGTCAGTCATTTGTGTTAAAATTCGCATTTAACGTCCACTCATTACCTCATTTTGGCCAAAAGCACCAAAAAATGATGTTTTCGACGTTTTTTCCATCAAGTAAAGAGATTAAGTATTTGGCACATGTTCAAGATAATTCAGACTCAAAACATTTTCATAATTAGAGCATTTTTTCATAGCACATTCCGGTTGACACAGACATATCAGTCCTCACCTACTGACAGTGAGTGAATGTCATCCTCCTACAGTGATATCTGAGAAATCAACTCTTAGTCGATCTAGTCGCATCTATCGACACCCTCACAGAGCTTGTTATTGTTTTTAGAGAGGATGCCTCCTCAACCAAGACATAAAAGCAGTTTGTCATTTACTTTCAAGCGCAACTGTAAATAGTCTAAGTAACTAGTTCGACTTTTCGCAAAGTACATATACTGAACAATGAGAGCTTGATCACTGAACCAAAAACAAAAATCCGTGCAAAAAACTACGATACGTAAAACTTGATTTTAACGAGAAAAAAGGTAAATATACACGCAATTGACGTCAACAACAAATTCTCACGTACATCTTCTATGTATTTCCGAGATTACTACTTGGTCCGCTCCGGTAATAGATAAGCTTTTCTCAGAAATCAAACATCCAACTCAAGTCACGCACCGAGTGAATGATCGTTTTAGTGACACGTCTCTTTGAAGATGCCGACACTCCTTTTCTTTACAGGTGCCTTAGTAGTTCGGAAAATAATTTTAAGCTGAAGCTTTCTACAAACTTATTTGACCTAAAATAACCATGCGAAGTTCATCGCTTTTCTGCCAGGTTCCATTCGAGGGTTATCAAAGTTTTACCAGTCCATTATATCACCTTGATCTAATGTATAAGTTTACAAATGGCACACATGCTATGGCTAATATGATTTTGGACCATATTTGGAGCGCTTTACTAGTAATAGCAGGCTAATTTACATTGCTGATCGAAGTTCGATCAAATATTGCCACAGTCTTTTCCACAACATAGACCTTTTGACCCTCATTTGCATATGAAATAATAATGTAGAAAAAGGAGCTACTACAAGTTTTAGGCTAGGTAGAGAAAAAGTATGTATAATGTTATGTTAACAATATTTGTTCAGATTAACCCTGCTGTCATGAGTGCAACACACTGTTTCATTCAGTCCCTCGATTTCCCTCGCTGAGCGGGTACGAACGTGTAACGATGGATTGTCAGATTGTCGAAACGTCCCAGAAGATGCTCGTCACATCGTCGCCGACTTCATTGAAAACAGAGAGAATGATAAAGACGTTACATTTTTCAACGTTCACCAGGGCAACATTCAACAATCATACTCATTCAATCAACTGATCAAAAAGGGCTACACAAGAGGGCAAGCCTTGAATGGAATAGCAACATGCCATGCTATCGACACATTGTACAACACGCGAAAACAAGGGTTTCCAAAACTAGGTCGCGTCCCAGGTCAAAATTCAATCACATCAGGGGCAATGGAGAGCGTCTACGAATCGGAAGAATTCGCTAAACTAAAAAAGTCTATGAAAGATTATCTTAGACAAGCACGTAAGTCTTCGTACTACGGCTGCACCATTTCTAACATAATATTTACGTAGTTGGTGAATGCAGAAACGGAGGTTTAGCACGAGCTCGACGGGATATGCGACCCGACTATGACGCCAGCGGTGACTCTGCACTACAGCGTTCTAAGCGATCCCGCACTGATATCACGGTATGTTCAATATCATTTGTCATCAAGTACTCTAAAAATCATTTTCAGCCGACATTTGCCGAAGGCTGTTATTACGGCACACAAAGTTTTCGTGCCGAATATTGTACACAAGGTGCAATTATCGACTATGGCATAGCCTCTAACATTATATCAATTGCTGGTGATATGGCAAGGGCCATTAAACAAAGCTGCCGTACCGGTTAATGATCATATCTGACGATTTCCGTTTTACATATACTAACACCAGTACTTTTCTTTAACCAAATCATGTTTCACGTCTTGTAAAAAGCCTGTCTAAGACTGAAATGGTTATTAATGGTTAAAAATAAGTTACCCACTCCCCTACAATGAGTTGAGATATTTTGCCCTTGACCATTAGCAGCAAGTCTTGCCTGATTTGTGGAAAACAATCAAACCTACCAAAACACGTTTGTAAATTAGCTCATTCTCATAAGGTGTACACAATCTGTTCAAAAAAGATACAATATTAACTAGTGAAATTTCATACGTATAAAATACATAGCCACTGTTAATGTAGATATCTGAACTTCTTTCAACTAAAACAAACTCCCCCAACAATATCCTTCACTACTTTGTGATTACTTCAACACACAGTTATTGCATACTGCATTATTGTTGTCCCCCAAATACCCAAAATTCAATTGTCCAGTTTAATTAACAACTCAGCCAATGCTCATACAGTGCTCCCATGTCTACCCACATTCATTACCCAACGAACACACATACACGCCTGTCAGTATACAGTTTTGAATAGAATAAATGAAGAGTAACCCAAATTGAGTTGAACTTGAAGAAGGGACGTACGGTAGAGGTACCCATGTATGGTAGGCTTTACAGTGCTTAGTTACGTCACACTCAGACTGGGGGTCCTATTTAGCTCAATGAGTGGATGGTGCTACTAGTAGCTGAGTAAAGGTTCATTTTACTTGGGACTTACGTGTGGGCACCAGTGGGGCGCCTGCATGGCAGTGCGGAGGGGGATAGGTACAAACGCGCCCTCCCATTAAACGTATATAATGGTGCCTAATATGCTCTAAATGCAACAAACTTAGTGCAATACTAATAAACACTGCCAAGGCAACTCAATCAGCAACAGTAACAAACAAGCAATATGAAACTTTCCGGAATCTTTGCTCTTGCCCACTTGACATCAGCGGCATCAATGACCAACAACCGACATCGCATGGTGGCTCGTCTCGTTAATGGTCAGCATGACGAGTGTTCTGCTTTCATGAGACGAAATGCAGACAACTTCGAGGTAAGCAACTGATCAAAAATAAAACCAATATTAATTTTGACTTTTTCAGTTCAACATCAATTTGAACCGCGCCACTCTTCAAAAACGACACTGCCCAGCTGAGTCGGTCACTTACGATTCAAACTTCTGCATTCTTGTCTGCGAGCTACAAGAAGGCCAAGCATGTGCGGTCGACTCCAACATTGGCGATGATGTTTGCGCCAGTGGACTGATATGCCAACAAGGCCACCATGGACAACGCCATGGAACATGCCAGCCAATGTTTGATTACGTAAGTAATTTATACTCCTCGAGTATTCATCTCTAATCGATTTTTTAGGCTGACGATATCTTTGCCGACGATAGCTCCGACTCGTTCGATATCCTCAACTTTTTAGATATGGTAAGTCTTTATATAAAGAAGCCGGAAATTTATATATATATAATTTAGATTGATTTGTAAGCGTACTGTTGTACACTACATACTGCGTGCCCGTACACTACTGCCCTGCGTTTGCGCTTAGCTATTTGTCAATGTGGCTCCCTACCTAAAAGAAGTTCAATAATAAACTTATTTATTAAATTAACTGTCTAAACATAAATCTTACACACTTCGTTCATACATACAATCGCTCACTTGTTTTCACTTACTTGTACACTGAATTTGTCAATAAACTAGTATTCAAAAATTTAAAAGACTTTTTTACAAATGTTTATTTTTATATGCAGAACAGATAAGGGTGAGTGTGGAGTTAGGGGTTTTATTTACTTTTGATTGTGAGTAGTATATTTTGTCAGTATGGTATTGAACATTTTCAATTTTTTCACTTTGTTATTTTTGACACCTATAACGAAGCAGCATCATCAGAAGGTACTAGTTAAGTACCGCACATGAAGGAGAGAAGTTGAGTAATAGAAAAGCAGTGGAAAGAATTATATCAATGTTGAGTGTTACAGTACTTGAGTTGAGTTAATATTGTGTGAATCTGATGTGATTGCAGCAGCAAAAGCTGATTGGTATTATTTTTGTATCATTGAGCTACATTGTCTCATTTTGGCGGGGCAGCTTAGTTTACATCGCAATCCAAGCTTTTCCCTGTAAAGTTCTGATGCGGCTCTAAAAATTGCGCAAGTTTTTAAAACCACCATGTGCAAATTATTACCTTGCAATTTGTTTTCTGTTCCATTTGCACTTGTGTCGGGACTCAGTCTTACAATATGGCTTGTATTTGCTGGCTTGTATTTGCTCATGCCATAGGTTAGTTTCTTCACCAAATAACTCGCGAAAAAACCTCGCCTTACACCATTCGCAATTTGTGCTATTGGGACCTACATATTCTTGTTGGTGATCATCCCGTGAAAAGTCTACATTACTTGTCGCGTTGTTCATGCAGTGGTTGGCGACATCATGCATGACCTTCCGTACGACAACACAGTCGTCGTCTTCTCTAACATTATCACAGACCAACTGGGTGACTGCCGTGACTCCGGTGACTGCGGCCATCACCATTGTTAAAATAGTTTTCTTCATCTCTATTTCGACACTCGGCTGGTGAGTACGTCTAAATAAGTGATAGACTTATCAACTAAGTTTGGTTATAATTAGACTTTGCGTCGTTCGGAGAGGCTAGCGCAATAAAGCTAGCGCCCTTTGAGCTCTCAATTTGTATTAAATTTTCAAAAACAACATAAACCGAGGCGGCCAGACATTACAAGCGTGGTACTCAAAATGATGTACGAGGGGTACAATTTAACAATTCTCTTGTTTAGATTCTCATAAAACATAAAGTTGTTGTCTGGTTAGGGTTAAAGGACTCCCAAAAAGATGATTCCAAGTTTTTATGTTGTTGAAAAAACTATCTTACACCCTAAGGGCTATTTAGGACTCGAACGAACCGCACTTGTCTCATTTCTAAGCCGTCCTGTTTTTTATACAAGTAGAAGTTTCAACAACAACGCGGCCTCGGTCTTGATTCGTTCTATTATAGAACATACGCTAACTTTATGTAACAAGATTTGATCATTACATAATGAAAGGATGTTCAAGAGTTACTTAGTTTTGAAAAGTAATCCTACAATCAATCTGGGATATAATAAAAAGTTGTCCCATAACGTTGTTTTTAAAATTTTGTTAACCTCATTGTACGCTAATAATTGTAATTGACTCAGTGACCTCGTATTTAGACCGTCTGATTTGCCTTCAGTTCATGACAGTCCATTAGACGGACCGAAATGAACGCAATATTATCCAACACTGATTTGTGATATGAATGTAAAACAGCAAAGCATAAAATTACTTTAATTTGATGCTCAGTGCGGCCATTTGATTATCTAACACTACTGAGCGATCCTTACAAAACTTACGTTACTAAAGTAGAACTCACTGACTCAACAAGCTGAAAAGTGACATCAAGACGACAATTATCATTTCAAGCTTTAGACCATTATTTCAAGCAACGAAACCCTACGTCGACAAATGCTCCGATGAGTTATACAGTATAACTTAGATATAAATTATATCTACATTATGTAAAAATAATACAGTACATGTCACACACTGTGTGTGACACACATATACCGCATTTGTATCAGCATTCGCACTAATAGAACTGGCGTGACGATGAAGTAACCCTGTAATTCAGCCATGACCCCTACTTTGGTATTTTTTATGTCAGCCGGAAGGTGTGTCCATGCGCCGTGTCACTTCCCCATTCGCAGTTTGCGCATTATTGGAAATATTACGTACGAGTTGTGAGCTACGATTCGTAGCCTACGAAACAACACAAGACGTTTCGCCATCCGCAATATACGCCAGATACTGGGTATTGGCTGGGAGACGAATATATGTTGAATTACACGTCAGCATAGCATGTGAGTGCTGATCAACGAAGTGACCGGCTTTCTTGCGTGTGCTAGTTGAGTCTAAACGACTTACAACGACAAACCTTGTTTCAACGATAAAGCAACTTAAGCACTTATGGCAAACTTTTCACATTATTCACAGCATATTACTTGTCTAAAACATGTCTCAGGGATAACGTATCACATAATTAGAGATACATATAGCCAGAGTAAAACACGCTTACTGTAGGAAGTACTACTAGGTAACTATACCGTATAGTGTACCGCTGTAGCCGGCATAAAACGTTCTCTGTGAGCTGTGATTTGTTGCAAACGAGCTAAAAACTTCGGAAATATACAATTGGGTCAGGTAAGGCTTTATCTCTCATCGCTGTCGCACAGAGTGCGACATTCACTTCGTTTTCGAATTTATTACGAGGTACTGTAAAAAATAACAAGGTACTAAAACATATTCTCAGCAACACATTCATTAAGACTCGTCATGTTGTCAAAAAAGACATCTACATCTACATCTACGTGTATATTTACTGCAATACCAAAGCATTACAAGATTATAATTTTTGCGACATTTTTATTATACACGGAAAGGTCTATTTTAAACGTTGTCATGCTGCAGAAACTATTAATGTTACAACCGAGATGAACGAGAAGCAAAAGTCTACTTTATTTTCTCATTATTTCAACTGTAAAGTGTGTCAAGGCGTTTCACTGTTACTCCTGTTCGCTTGTTTGAAATTACTATGATGAACCCGTCCATCGAATAAGGTTGCCTTATTGATTTTAGACTATCGATTTCAACGCATTACTTTACACGACGACTCGTCTTTACCTTCTTACTATTGACAATAGAGAAAATGCTAATACTGAGTTTTTTATTGTGTTCGTCCCTGGCAGAAGAGTTATGGGGAACTGGTTTATCCAAGAACGTCACGAACAAGGCGATAACCGTCGTAGTCAAAGTCCTGAAATTGGGCTGAGTGCTGTGAAGTTTATATATTCTAACCATCAACGAGTTTTGAACGGCGGGATAGTAATCATTTCGGTATTGGAACCCCATATACTGCATACTGAAGTACGCTTCAGTGCACTCAGCGAAATACGTGCCTGCGTCGGCAAGGCAATAATGTGGACCCATTTGCCCCCAGTATGACTGTACATTTTGGTACTTGCCACTTCTATAGACTTCTTGAAAAGTGTAGTCGATTTCGAGTTGCGTGCTGAAATCAACGACAACGTTGTACACAGCCTTGGCAATCGCATGCAAAACAATTGAGGGTTGATCATTTTGATTCGCTCGGATAAAATCGTCATAGTTGAACACTTCAATGGCACCATAACCTTGACCAAGTTGACGTGTATACTGAACCATCGAGTGTGTTGTCGGGTAGTTTGACGGCACTGGGGATGGCATGGTCAAATAAAACGGTACTTTTCGTTTCAACTCATCAATAACAGAATATGGCAGCTTGTCAATAATGAAGGCCAAATCACGTTCAAAAATATCAAAAACGGCCTGTGGTGTTCCCACTATGTACCAAAACTGGAAACCGTATATTTGGTATCCATAGTACACGTCCGAGGGAGTCATCGTAGTTGTCGACTTAGTTGTTCTTGTTGTAGTTGTTGAAGCGGTAGACGGCGTCGCGCCCGCACATGTTAGAGAGTCACTGGGCAGATAGGTCTTGTGGACATTGCTTAAAAATAGACGTTGGTACAACTAACCCATGTTCCGTCAATCATTTCTTCCCACTTAGCATCGGATGGGCAATACGTATTTCTTCCTTGCGCGTAGAATCCGGCATACAAGCTGTCCACTTCGATCCACATATGCCAATTTTCGTACCATGTCTGAAGAGTCAGCAGAGTTCATTTCAGACAAAGTGTCAAACCTGCCAGTAAATGAAGACATCTTCTGTCTCGTGCTTGTAAACGGCATGTCCGCCATTAGACTGACTTGTTAGAAAGTATCTTCCTTGTGCCCACTGATAGTTTGTCGTTTTCTGCAGAATTAGTTCTCTGCAGCAAGAGGAAATTATCGTAGTTGTCGACTTAGTTGTTCTTGTTGTAGTTGTTGTACTTGTTGAAGTAGTACTACTTGAAACTGTGGAGGGCGTCGTGCCCGCACATGTTAACGAGCCATAAGGCAGATAGGTCTTGTGAACATTGCTTAAAAATAGACGTTGGTGCAACTAACCCATGTTCCGTCAATCATTTCTTCCCATTTAGCATCGGACGGACAATATGTATTTCTTCCTTGCGCGTAGAACCCGGCATACAAGCTGTCCACTTCGATCCATATATGCCAATTTTCGTACCATGTCTGAAGAGACAGCAGAGTTCAATTCAGATACAGTGAGGGGTCCATTATAATGAGGGGCGTTTGGTAACAGATTGTAGGGGTCGACCTCGTTATAATGGACCTTTTTATCATAGGGGTATAGGGATTTGGTCATGGGGCAAGGGTGTCAACCTCGTTATAATAGACCCCTCACTGTAACTAGTCAAACGGTTTGACTCAAACCTGCCAGTAAATGAAGATATCTTCTGTCTCGTGCTTGTAAACGGCATGTCCGCCATTGATTTGACTTGTGAGAAAGTAACTTCCTTGTGCCCACTGATAGCTTGTCGTCTTCTGCAAAATCAGTTCTCTACAGCAAGAGCAGTTTATTGTAAAGTCACGCTGATTGATGACCGAATTCCATTCACCATTGATTGCAGCATACCTCAATTCACGTAGAGTTCAGTTATATAACTATTTGCCCTTACCATTGCGTATTATCATCCGGACACTCTCCAGTGTCCGCTGTATACATGACTGAAACCACCTCACCGATAGTCGACGATATATACCATCCGTCCGAGTAAACGGAGGGGCGGATGTAGTATAGGAAGTATTGGCCATTGAGTTGTTCGTACACCGGGCGGGAATTCAGGCTTTGACCAGTCGCTTTGTATTGTCCATTGACTTGAGTAAGTCCGGTCAAATCGCCTATTAAAATATTATCACAGCAGGATAAAACCCCTGAGGCTAATAGAATAATTAAACGTAGCATTTTATAATAATTGAACCACAAATAACCGCGGGCTCAGCTCGCCATCTGATAATTTCGCATAAACCACGTAAAGCAAATTGAAGAAAATCTCATTCAGCAGTTACTACGAAAAGAAAAGTACAATCCGTTGGTTCGTCCGGTCAAGGCAAAGTGGTTGATTTAAATCTAGGTCGTCACTAAATACGCAATATATTTGCTTGAGTTATGTAAATTACATAAACAGGTTGTGATTAATGAAATTAACCACTGAAAGAATGTGGACGATGTTGTTGACATCAAATTTTCTTTGATTGTTTCTCAGCTCATTTCACTTGAAGAGCGTGAACAGTTTATGACGGTGAAAGTCTGGTTAGCCCAAGTATGGCATGACGAACGGTGATTATTGACATTTTAAGCGTCATAACATTATTTAAATTCAGCCTTTCATGGATCCCAAATGAATATGGAAATTTGTCCAAGATACAACTACCGGGAGATGCATTGTGGAAGCCCGAACTGGTGTTGTATAACAATGCTGATGGCAATTATGAGGCGACATACAACGCAAATGCAATCGTTTACAACAACGGAACTGTCGAATGGACGCCACCAGCAGTATTTCACTCATCCTGCCGTATTCGTGTGCGTCATTTTCCGTTCGATGTGCAGCGTTGTGAGATGCAGTTCCAGTCATGGGTGTATCCACGTAAAGAAGTCCAATTGATAATGATGAGCGAGAACGCCACCAAAGATGATTTTACCGAGAGTGGCGAGTGGAACATTGTCAAATTGCCGGGCCGTCATAACAATAACACAGATCAAAACGGCGTCGATAGTATCCGGTTTTACTTGGTGATTGAGCGTAAACCATTGTTTTACACGGTGAACCTGATTATTCCGTGTATGCTGATAACAAGTTTGGCCATTTTCGTGTTTGTCTTGCCTTCTGAGTCAGGTAAATGATGCAAACCGTGACAGCGTGTAAAGGTGTATTTAGGCGAGAAAATGTCATTATGCATCTCCGTTTTACTGGCACTGACGGTTTTCCTCTTGTTGATATCAAAACTAATTCCGCCAACCAGTCTTGACGTTCCCCTGATTGGCCGTTTTCTCATGTTCACCATGGTTTTGGTAACTGCGTCAATTGTTGCGTCCGTTTGCGTGTTAAACATACATTACCGCGGTCCCTCGACACACGACTACCGGGTTAAAAACAAATTATCAAGTATTTTGCGAAACATTAATAGCTAATTGTGTAACCCATCAAATGACATGCCGAACTGGGTGAGACGTGTATTTCTTGACGTCTTGCCAAAGTTCATCTTCATCAACAAAGACCTGAACTTTGCCATTGAGCCCGAGTTCAAGGCGAACAACGGCGACATGGACAATGGATGGATTGGCGGAAATAGTGTTTCCTGGAAAGTGCAAAGCAACGGCGAATCTGGCCATGCGACAGACAGCGCCGATATGATTATCCAAAGTAAGCCTCTCCGGCTGAAGTTGTGTAACTCCACATGTTAGGTCGCATCCGTGCTGCCCTGATGGAGATCAATTTTATTGGCAATTGCATCCGAAGCCGTGAGTCGTCCGACGCGGCTGCTGATGAGTGGCAGTATGTGGCTATGGTTGTTGATAGGGTCGTTTGGTTTAAAGTACATGAGTGAAGTACCCATTTAGGAATCATTCATCGTACTCGTTAAATCCAATGTAAGACTACTTCTGTGGATATTTTTAGCAGCAACCATTGTCGGCACGGTGGCTATATTTGTCGATCCGTTGATCAACCCAGAAATGCCGGAATGAATTCTAAATAAATTATACAATTGTAACGTATTGCTTATTTGTTGACGGACATCTGTAAGATGAAATGGAAACGAATAAGTACGTGCTCATGATACGGCCCATTATTCCACTTCAAATAATCTATAAGTGTACATTTATTCACATATATCATACAACATTTACATAAATATGAGATCTATACGATAACAATTGTAAGGATCAGTAAAATGACGGAATAGCATAACGACTTCTGAGACGACTCTGAGTTTTTCAGGATTTTTGGACTTGCACGTGTCGTTTCGGTTGACTTTGACAGAGTTTTAGTGGCTGTCGTTGACTTAATCTTGATCTCAGTTGTTGAACTTGGTTTTGTTGTAGTAGGGATAGTCGTAGTCGTAGTTGTAGTGGTGGTTTTTGTTGTTGTAGTCGTCGTTGTAGTGGTTGTTGTGGTGCTAGTCGTTGTAGTTGTGGTAGAAGTTGTTGTTGTCGTTGTGGTTGTCGTAGTTGGACGACGTGTTGTTGTGCTTGTTGTCGTACTCGTGGTCGTTGGTGTGCTAGTGGTGGTTGTAGTAGAAGTTGTAGTCGTTGAAGTTGTAGTTGTTGTCGAAGTCGTAGTGGATGTTGTCGGTAAGCTAGTTGCTTGTGTCGGTGCAACTGTGACAGGCCCATCGTCTTTGTCATCCTTTCTATCTCCTATTGGGATTAAGGTAGCCTTAACTTCTATCACTTTTTCATCATTTGAATTTTCGTCGACATCCGTTTCCGTATCTATGTTCATCGAGCTTGGTAGTGGCCGCTCTTTTTTCTCGAACATAGGGTTGCCCGGCGCCCTGAACTTCTCGGCCAAGATCTCCATTAGTGATTTTGATTCTAAAACAAAGCTAATTTTCAATCCTAAAAACTAAACTCTACCGTTATTATTGGCCTCAGTCGTGGTGGTAGTTTTTTCCGTTGTCGTTGAAGTTGTCGTTGTCGTTGAAGTATCAGCCATTTGAGTTGTATTATCTTCTGTTTTTTCAATTACCTGCGTTGTTTCAACTGCTGTTGAATTTAATAAATTTTGTTGCTGAAAATTCGGACGAGTCTACTGTTGATAAATCGATGCCCATAGTGGTCAAGTCAAGTCCTAGAGTGGTTAAATCTAAACTCTGAGTGGTCTGCTCAAGTAGATGAGTTGTATTTTGAATCTCCCCGAACGTAGTAAGATCGCTAGCCGCAGTTGTAAAAAGTAACTCTGACTCCGTAGTCTCAGATTGAGCAGTAGTAAAAACTGGCAGTAAGGACTCAGTTGTCTCAAGGACCAACGATGGCAAAGTAGTTGGATTCGGCGTACTAGCTAGTTCATCTAAAATCGAGTCCGTGGTTGCAATCAATGGCGGAAGCGTTGTCTGAAGAGACCCTGCAGTCGTGTCCAGCTCTTCAAGTGACGGCCCAGTTGTTTCGTAAATTAAGTTCATCAGGGTTGGCGGTGTTGTCTGTTCATTAAAGTAATATGTTTCGCCGTCAACGGTCCATGATTTCTGAATTAATATTCTAACGGATTGTTCGTATTTGTGTGCGAAAAAATAATTCTTTGGTATGAACACTTAACATTGTTCTAATTTAGGGTTCGCTGATTAGTCTATGATGGAAAGGCATTCTAATTGCCCGTTTGGAATATAACAAAACTACAAGACTGCAATTAAGCACTCAAGAAGGGGTTAAGGACTCACAATATCATCATAGTTTGGTATCGCCGTTGTTTGGACCAAATGATCGAAATTCGTGTTCTTTTCCACGGCCACGTAAGCTCGACCAGTCGGTGCCGGTGTCTCGTAAATTCTGTCCTTGTACGGATTGTAGGGAATGTCAATGTAGTCGGCGCCGGTTGTGTATTGCAGCGAGGGAATGGCGGTTGTGTCCTGCTTTATTTGGGCTTTATTTAGGGCAAACGTGTACGGTACGCGTGCTATCAGACTGATAAGTATGAATATGGAGTAACATGGAGTGTAATGTGTAATAATAATTGGGAGATCATTATCTTACATTTTCAACATTAGGAGCTAACTCACGTAATTTTCATCCATTTTCCCAGTGCAATTTACTAGGCCCGTATATAACTCTGGCGTAAGGGACTTTCTCATCAAGTGGACAATTGGGCAGATTCTACTTTCTAATTCTCTCATGGAGCGAATTATCATCACACACCAAAACCGCATATTGTATGGCACACTCGCAATCACGTTGTGTGAAGCCGGGCCTGAATGTTGTCGAAATAGTGGTCATAGTTGTGTTGCTTTGAATCATCCACGTAGTAGCTAGCATCATTCGAATCGTCCATATTGTAACTCTCTGTGACGCCCCAGTTGGACCAATCAATTGCAGTTGTCATCTGTGGAAATGCTGTTGGTCTATCATAGTAATAGGCCGATAAACCGGGAATTATAAACTGTAGCTTCATTTTTTCTCTATTGTTTCGTGTTGCTATAAAATTGAAGTTTGACTTGGCTGCAAATAGTCAGCGACGACCGTTAAAGCACCCACCAGCACCATCTTCATCAATGTGGTGGAGGGAGGCAAAAGTGGCGCGGAGGACCCAAAAATGCCTGGTTCCCACTATGACATAGAGAATACAGAGTATGTTGTAGTATCAACAATCTAAGAAGAAATTAAAACCAAATCCGCGCATTTTATGCATGGAGTGAGCGGTCATTTCAAAAATCATTTCAATTTGTATGGTAGTGGTAGAGTACGTGGCCACATGCCGGATTATTCTTGAGTTGTTTTACTGACGCCCACTCACTTGACTTTCCTGAATCGTTGTATTCCTTATTTAAAATTCACGAATAAAGGAACACAATGAAGGCTGAAACTATGTGCGGTTTTGACCACCACTTCGACGGAATGCAGATGATAATTCAAGTGTGTTGTATTCAAGTGTATGTTTGATCTTTCTTTTTAGGTACGGCAATAACTGGATATTCTGACATTTAATGTAAATATCACTATTACCCGAGTGTAATACTGCAAAGGGGTTAAATACGGTCGCATCAACGAAATTTAACGCCATTCATCCCCCTTATGTGTTCGTATTTGGATGAAGTGGTATGTTGAACATGATTACATTACGAAAATCGGTCACCCCTATTATCCTACTCATGGCTTACTCTAAACCAACGTTTGTGGTATATTAAACACGCGAAAGCAACTTAACGTTACGTGGGGTTTCTTTCAAATAATATTAATTAGAAGAAATTAAGACAAATATTCGAATATATATATTTACGACTCGGACGCTAACAATGTGGTAATTGAAATCAGATGTTCTAACATTGCGCCCTGCCTATGACGTCCGCTCCCTTCCCTTCCGGGATGGAATATAAATGAGCCTTACTATTTCCATCAGACTTTTTTTGGCTTTGTTTATAAATTGCTCGTTAAAACGTGATGTTAGAGCCATTATTCAATCAAGGTTGTCGAATTCAAAATAGTAACAGACATAAGTTGCAATTTGTATTTGGTTTGACTGCCTAAAACAACAAACTGATTAACACGATGGTTACACACTGTTATTTATACTGTTTGTTGGCATCGGAAGCCGGTACGTTGCCTGTCAACAAGTCATGTTTGACCTTGAAACCAGTGTTCTGAGCTCGGATGAGAGAATGAACGTTTTTTCTTATCTTAGAACAGTTCGTCAATTAGACTCCAGTAAACAATCTCCATTTAGACATTTTTGACTCCTCAGGGTCAAACCTTTTCAGATTGGGCACGAAATCGTTTTTTAGTGATAACCTGTCTTTCTTAAAACAGGTATTTACAAAAACCATGAACACCTTGTTCACCTAGCCATACAAACACGTCTTATTGGACGCCTTACTATTTCGCGAAGTAAACCTTACTATTTCGCGAAGTAAACTGTCAAAAGTTCAAGTAATTCTGTGTAATGAAGCTGAACTATTATTTTGATGCCTTACTAATTCGCGAACTTGATTTTCGTGTTCAATTGATTTTGGTAATGAAGCTGTAGCTATCAATTTTGCGTAAAGTGAACTACAGTAGATAAGTCGCGAAGGCGGTTAGTTCCTTATGAGCTGATACAAATGGGAGTTCTTTGGATCTGTAGCCGAATCAGTCTTAGACCCGTATTTGTCAATGCTTAAAAAGCGCCACCACATTTGATATTCGACATAGAGGCGATTTTGAATTTCGGTACACGTTTACAAATGACGATATAAGCAAAATTACGCACTGATCTACTCATAATTAGATGCAGTGGCTGGAGTGTTTTATCAATAGTTGAACCATAACTATGACGTTATGTCTAACCGCGAGAATACTCGGCAAAATGAAAATAAAGCATCTTCAAGAGGGTCGCAGATGGATCAGCAGTCACTGTGATATAATAAATATTGTCGAGATTCAAAATCGCTGTCGAGCTCGAGTACCGAGTGCTTATCACAGCCAGATGGGTTATAACGAGCAACACTGAGTGATAGGATCAAGTGTAACGAACACGTCGTTAGAGGCCAATTTCCACGGCGGTTCAAAATTAAGAATAATTAATAAACTATGATATCTGTTTAGGTGTTAATTATACGGTATTTAATGGTGTCGTGTTAGCGGTGTCAAGACAACGTCGGGTCAGTTGACATCGTCGACTTCTGACACTAAAATGGATATAGCAACTTGAATAGAACAATCCGCTTAGAACTGGGTATAAGTTTTGCTTATACATCATGGTGTGTGCCTGTAACGGAAATACAGTAGTAGTTGTTTCCCGTATTAACATTTGGACAGGAGTCCAATAAGCCAATAAGAAACGGGACCAATAAGGTCGCGGTCAACTGAACTGACCATCTTCTGGACAAAATCAGACTGAGGTAATATAATTTGTTTGTAATGTACTCGCCCTTTAAACGTCCGGTCAGTAGACCAAGCTGAGTTCTAACGTGGATCGCCCCTTCGCACCATTGGCGATCATTGTTGTCAGTTCCATCGCAAACGATTCTAAACCTGCATGAGAACCCAATCATTGGGTCCCGTCATCCAATCACGTCGATCCTGACTTAGCTTGCTTTTGCATGCAGCGTGAAGCTAATGGCTGACCAGCATTTAGAATGATTACTCTGTTTAGTTTATAAGCAGATACAATTTCAGACCGAAGTTGACATTGATGATCCCCTCGCATTAACCTGAACACGTTGAACGCATTTGAAGCAATCAAGTGAACGACCGGAAAAAGTTTTACTCAAACAAAGTGGAAGAGCTTGAGAGTCAATTTATCACTTATTTCAAACATGGATTAGCTAATTTATTTGGCCGGAATGACTTGCGGGATGACTTGATCAGGTGCATAAATCATTGCTATCAAAAGCAGTTGCTTCTCACTTACAATACTAACTTACAATTGAGTAATCAATCCATTTTAACCAGTGCTACAAAAGTCGTGGTTTAGAAACAACTTGCTTATGTGATCTGATCATCAGGTTTTGCATACTCAGAGTATGTCGCCCCATGCTCAGCACTATGCATGGACAAGTAAATGCCTCCTTCCAGCTCACCCCGATGAGATTAACGTAGTCATTAGAATAAGTGGGATTTAGCAGTCGATCTGGAATTGATCGAAACACTAATCCAAATTTAATTCAAATAGATTATAATCTAAATGGTCGCTTTCAGTCGTCTTTCGATTTGCACTTGACCAGTGCCGGGTCACACTTTGACACAGGAACGTAGGCGCCGAATTTCGACCAATCGGGATTACGCAGCCTGGTTACACGTGATTTGTGATGGTATGATAATGAATGTAGCGTCTACGTCTGGTTAAGTCTGGATTAGAATGGGTAATTCGTTCAATTATACAATTGGGTTGACTACTTACGTTCTAGTGCATGCTAAGTGAATTCGGGTTCTGAGTGAAGATGTGCCACTAGTGATCAGGAATGGTGAGACTGTGAGATTGAAGGATGAAATCGGCTTCATCGGATCAACATGGCTAAAAACTGTTTTAGAGCGTGTCGCTTTTTGGGGGGTCAATATGGAATTTGTGTCCCGTAGACTGAATATCTCTAATAAAACATTCACGAGTTAGAGTTTGATATGGAAGGTGTTGTCTAAGCGTATTACACGTGGTAAACCATTGTTTATTCCACTTGGTTCGCGTTTTCAAACATTTGGCAAAGATCATTTACCATTAAGATCTATTATGTTTAACGTTCATTTCTACGATTGATAAAGTCAGATAACACAGGGTAACATCTGGTCACTGCGTCATCACGCATACAAAAAACCAAAAAGTATATCAGCTGGTTCATTATATGAGCATTGTGTGTATGTTACCTTGTTCCCGAACGCTCGTCTTTGTATCTCGTTAAAGTTTGATGCTGTGCGCGACCTGTTGCGCTTGTCGGGTGGGAATGAATGCCGCCGCGCACTTGCTTGCGTTTCATGCACAGTTGACGATCGGGGCCGACACTGTTGGTGTTGACGGATCAAACATCTACTCACGTAAACTCTATTTTGGAAACAAATTCGATGACCCTTTCCTTTGACACCATCGCCGTGTATACGTACTCTTTGACCAATTCCTTTGAGTCCTTTGTCTCGTAGGTACTAGGCAAAAAAATATGCTTAGAAGTTGTCATCAAACAACCAAAAGAACATCGAACAACATGGCCCCTGCTTACAACATACCTTTTATGAAGCGGGTTAATTTTTCCTAATCTTTCTCTTTCGGCTTCATTTAGCTGATCAAATGAGCTGAGGGCATGACGACGAGCGCGGCGCGCTGGTGCGCTTGGAATTTGTTTTTTCATTTCAACTTGAACAGCTCTTAGTTTAGACGCATTTTTACAAAATGTGACTTACCTAACATATGCGGTATACTGTCAACTTGTTGTCCGTGAAGTTCTGTTGTCACAGGCTTAATCACCGAGTGTGTGCGAATATTTTACTGTTATCATTATGGAACGTTTAGAAATGTTTGATTATAGTCACGTTGTTCTATCTATGTTTCGTAGCCTGTCTAACGGACCTTTTGTAAGGAAGGGTCAAAGCAGCATGAACAAATTTCGAATAAGGCGAAAGTTATTGTAATAATATGTAAGAGACTTAAATTGAGTTATTGTCAAACTATTTTACTTGAAATGCAAGCCCATTCTATCACTGTGAATAAGCCTGGATTCCTTTTGCAATTGTTGCGAGTTTTTTCCATTGCTGATAATTATCTGTTGGTGATTCCTCGTCGTCGCCCAGGCCCGAATCATTTGATCGACCGCGGCCGTTGATCTTTTGGTTGTTATTGTGGCCCTATTAATTTACAACATTAGATTTACTGAACGTGTACCCGTTGCATTAAACTAATCACAAACAAACAAATAATAACAGCGAGGCTGTACTGTTGTTGTTCAGTCGATTGGTTAGTTTCAATATTAAACAACTATTACAGCGTTTGACCTAAAGTGAACTTAATCTGGTTTTTAACTTACCTTGATTTCGATAGCATCGCTCGGTCTGTTATTGTTGCTGTTGTTGCTGCTGCTGCTGTTGTTACTATCATCTGCAGGTTTAAGTATTGTGTTCATTGCTCACGTCTTAATCCATAGTTTACTAAAATGATCAGATTTGACGCCTTACCTTGTTGGTCACCCTCCTGATCTACAATTTATCGTCTATTCCAAATCAAGTAAACGTTGTTTGACTAAGTCTTTTTGATTCTTTCAATGGCTAGACGAGCTCCCCACTACTGAAGCCAATTTCTGAACATAATTTTTATAAAAACATGCACACAGCTGAAACATTTAAACTAAAGGGAACATGATGTTCCACGTTTTTATAACGTTTAATTTTCTCTATAACACACTATTGGTCAAATGCGATATATGGAGACGATTGAGTGAAGTAGGTGACAAGGTGAGTGAGCTGAATCACTTTGGATTGAGTGATTGGTAGAACCGACTTAGTGGAAATTAGCGTTAATGCATCGTCCAGCTAAGACATGTCTAATATTCATTTCAAAGCATCGTCAAAGCGTCATTTTTTCGTAAAAATCAATACCAATAAGCAACGTTCCAACTCACACCTAGTAACACGTTACGCCGGATTGGCAAACTTAAAATAGTTGCGTTAGATAAGAATTTTAATCTGTTTTGTTATTTTGTACCAATATCGCAGGATGCATGGGCTAACCACCACTTACACATATGCTTGGTTAATTAGGCCCATGTGTAATCGGAAACAAAAATGGTATAAGAATCCATAAAACGGTATCTACGTTCAAGTAAACTCCATCTTGACCTCAAATTATTTCCCTCAATCAAGGGCACCACGCATTATTACCGTCCTCGTAGCTGTGGCGCAATCCCGAGTCTAAAGTTTTGGCCCATTATCATATCAATCAAGACGCATGCCTTGGCAACTAACAAAGGACACAGCTACGGCGTACGGAAATAGCTGAGTATTTGGCCATTTGCATAATATTGAACTTTGTAAGCCTGGACAGACATTTCACCGGCTGTATACCACGACCTATCCGGACATATCGTAGTCTTCGTTTCGCATATTACACCCCTTCTTTTGAGCCCACAATACTACCGCAAATTTCATTTGTAGAAATTCGCTCAATTATGGTTAACCTTCAAAAGTTTATCTTCAGTTATGGTATAATCGCGTCTTTAAAATGCATTTTCTACGTCGCCCAAAAAACACTTTGTTATTATATAATGTTATTATACAAGTGTACCATCATTCAAAACTCATCGTAGTGCTTTAGAGTCTATTTCCGATAGGCTCAATCAATAGATATATATTACTACTCTAAATTCATGTCACTATACGTTACTGGTTTCACTCGAACATTAAACCACAAGCAACCAGCCCGCACAAACGTCGCACTACAAATCGAACAACAACATAATAACGATGATGGATGGAGTAGTAGTAGTGATACTTAGTCGCCGATTTTATTGAATAATGAAAGTAGTATTTCAGTTTGAAAGCATTTGAGGTGTGGTGATGAAATGTACGAGCCTAAATCAGTTAGCAATGCAATCAAATCAGACTCATTATTTGGCACAGTACGCAGTAAAGTGATTGATTGCAGCAAATCGTCGAGCTCACTCGTCGTCGTCGTATCCCAGTCGATTTGCTCGACTGGTAAATTGTCACAATGCTATATAAAAATGGTCATTAGCTGTACATTTCAATTTAAAACTTGCCTTTAAATCGAATAAAAGCTCAAGAATTTGTACATCGGGCCCATTGTTAATTTTCTTGGCCCGTTCAATATAATTCCGCGCGTCATTGTAGTCCGACAAGTAACACGTCGCCTGGATCAGCAAGGGCACGGTGAAATCGTCACTGCGGAGGTTGGCGGCATCGATAATGTACTTTGCAATTTGATGACGTCCCTTTCGCCGCAGCTCGGGATCATATAAAAATTGATTCAAATAGCGTTGACTGACGCCGGACTCCAATTTTCCTTAAAAGAGTTGAATCAGCGTTAATGCATTTGTTATGTTCCATTAGAATGGTAATTTCCACATTAACAAAATGAGCCTATTACTACCGTACTTGCTCGATTATAACATACCAGCCGTGATGATCAACTGGGCGGCGGCGACATGCTCGGAGCGGGCAGTTTTGAGATTTTTAATTGCACGTTCGTATTGCTCCATTGCTTTATGATCGGGGGTG
>SCLD01161728.1:0-21036 GCA_004367895.1 Oikopleura longicauda
TGGGTGGCCCAGTCCGATCGGCTGTCATCTGAGTCATTGTTTGATTGGGAAAACACCCCCGATTCGGTTGTCTTATCCATCTTAAATGACCCGTCGAGCTCCTGCTTCCCATGCATCTCTTTGTTCTGTTTAGTTTCACCTGTTAGAGCTTCCATCCTCTAAATGGACACGGTTAAATTTAACTTCTTTTCTTAGATGCATCAATGATTTACTCTGGTTGTAAACATACAGACAGATTGACCGATTTATAAGTAGATGGCCGTCTCAATAATTTCAACAGTTTTTGGACAGGGCAAGATATGAAATCCGATAGATTTGATCTCAACTTCCTCTCCATTATCATATAGAAAAGTTGATAATAGGTCCTCAAAATCTAGAAACATTCTAAGTGATGCATCTGAACATGAGGGCTTGAAGCTGGCGAGTCCCGGAAAGCTTATGAGCAGAGAGGCCGGCTTTCCACATCTCGGTGAACATTTGTGTTTCAGACTTTTCGCATCTGGCGGCATTACATCTTCTAACAGCTCTCTCATCAATCGATTTACCGAGGTGATTCTAGGGAGATTCTCCTTATCCACTCGAAGGCCATTGGGGTAGAAAATTGACAAGTTTCCCCGAAAAATAAACCTGGTTGACATACTGAATTTAGCCTGTGCGTGAGTCGACTATTATTTTATGAGATGCATCTGTTATAAATTAGTTTTCAGAGAAGATAATCAGTTCTGGGCAAGATAATGGATTTTGAGCCTAATAATTGCTGACCGGGTACTTTCACTTAACACAGAAGGTTCGTAAGAGTATTAAATATTTTTGGGACTGATTTAAAATTAATTGGAAATTTAATTAGAAAAATTAATTTTTTGGGAATGATTTTAAAATTAGTCTAAATTTTGAGTTTAGAATGTGATTTTTTGACCTTTTCTTTACAAGTTTCCACTTTTTCTTTTACGTTCATCACTTCATCAGCGGTTGCTTGCTCCAGCCGATTGTATTCAAAGTGTGATTTTCCAGTTGGAACTGGAATTTTCTTGTAAGATGCATCTTTATTGGGCGGTGGCGTGTTTACATCGTTGGAAGCAAGGAGCGCCGTTTTTAGGGTCCATATATCCAGTTGTGGGAGATCTAGAATAAATGTTTTCAGTTCCATTAAAAACTTTTCCACTCAATACCTGTAACTTTGAGTTTTCCCAGAGTCTGAGCCGCTGGATTTCCGATTTGATGAAAGAACAGCCCGAAATACGTATTAGGAAATTGTGACTCCATTGAGTGAATATGAAACCGGAAAAGCAGATATGACTTGTGACCATCATACCCATTCAGTCGCACCGCATAGGATGGTTTCTCATTGAGATTTGTTGCTGTGTAAGCAACCGTCTTGGTCGTAGCGAAGAATTTATACGGTAAATGATCACATGTGCATCTGAGATATTCATTTAACTGCATTCCAATGATGTTACAGGGTGCGTGATATCTCAGCCCTGAACAGACGCTTTAACTTGACTTATTAAACTGTGCATATTACTTACCCATTCTAAGATTTCTCATCGTGATTGCAACCTCTTTATTCAGATTGTCAATGAGATGCATCTTCAATAGTTCTGATTCCATGACTACTCTGGGAAGAGCATAGGATCCAAGCTTCAGTAACTCCAAGCATTTCTCTTGTTGTCTCTTGAAGCTGTGCGGACAGTTTATCCATTTTTGGTCCAGCTGCTCAATAAGCATTTTGAACTTGCTCAGAGCCTCCGCTTCATCATATGGCACCTTGAAGTAATTACGTAACTTATGAGATGGAGTAATTTTAGTCGTTGATGCAACTTATTTTTCTTACCTTGTGCTTGAAAGCTTGTCCAGTGCTCATATAATCTCTGCCTGGAACATAGTTCGGAAGGTCTTGCGCAAGTGGTCCATCTCTGAGGCTGTAGAACTTGTTTAGAACCGTTACGTAATTCAAAGATGCATCCTAAATAATTATGATTAAGTCCATAGGAAGAGAATATACACAGTTTGATTTCAAAGTATTACCATTATCTTGCCACGATAGTTTGCGAGAGTTCCAAGTGGCGATTCCTCTCCGTTGTCATTGTTGAAGATGCATGGATCTCCTAGAGTTTCTTCCGAAAAAAGTACTTGAACCAGGGTGTCCGAGTAACTCGTTTCATTGTTCGTGATTCTCGTCAACTCGTGGGCGAAGATTTCAATTTCATTTCCTTCAAACCGGTCCATTTTCTTGAAGACAAACGTCGATAAAGGCTTTTCTCTTCCACAACGTAATTCCTTGTCTGAAGCCTAAAATGCATCTGTAACTTAACACTCCCTTTTTCTTTTCTATTCTTACCGGTTGCAATTTGATGACGTCATTTCGAACATTTGATAAGCCTACTGCCTGCTCGAACTTTCTAGCTGTGACATTGTAGGCCGTCTCAAGTGCATCATCAAATTTTCTCTTGCCTTGAATCTCTATCATAGATGCATCAGTGATTCTCCCAGTGAGACTGTCATCAAAAACGCTGTCTTCATTTTCCGAGAGCCACAAATTAGAATCATCCCCAAAACTGCAACACGCTGTTCGTGTTGGTTTGGCCTCCATGTTACCCAGACTTGCCCGGCGCGGTTTTTCAGTCATCTCCCTGACTAAATTCTGAAAACAAAGGTTTTTGAGGAAAATTTTCTACATAGAATCGTTTAATAGAAGCGACTTAATTTCTCTGTATGGATTCTCGATTTCTCTATCTATACTTCTAAGTTATTTCATGAAAGATTTGAGTACTTTTAAACAATTTCAATATTTTCTCCTCTATGTTGACACGTGCAAAGTATTTATTGGGCTTTACCTTCTAGTTAGTTTGATGCATCTTATGGTTTGTTTACTCTGATTGGACGCCTGCGGTTGTATTGACCATGTGCCGTTGATGTTGACCAGAATTTTCTTTTATGATTCGACCACTCATTTTCGGGCTATCCGTTCGGTGAATGAGGTGCAATTCGTGACCACTAAAACATTAATCTTTACGTCTCAATATCTGAAATCACATGACACCATTAATTGTGAATACTAAAAGAGATGCATCTTATATTATCAGAGATATCTTATCAAAATGGGGCGTAGCGATTTACGAGTCACTGGATTGGTTATCACTGTTATTCCGCTTGTTAGAATTGACTTATTGAAATTGGTGACGCCAGTGGGTCTCGAACCACGGCTATCCGACGTATAGTCGCTGGCCATACAACTTTTACCGAACATCCTTGCCACCTAGGCCACACCCACTGGGTATTCACACGGGGATTTTTATATTTCGAGTGATGCATCAACTAAGAATCTGAAATTTTTCCCGCGAGACTTCCTAACTTTATGTTTTCAGATATTCCAGATAAATGAGCGATAATCCCTTTCAACTAGACGAGAACTCCATTTCCGATGTGGGACGCGAGAACCGTACCATACGAACTGCTCGCCGCCGCGTAGGAATTTCAAATATCCGTTCATTTTCAGGTCCAAAGTTGGTTAGCCACCAGACTGCACGACGCCCTTTTGGCGTCAATCCACGTGTCATACCACCCTCAGTGCCACATCAAATCGAATTAGATCCTGTCATTCCGATCATTACTTCACCTCCCTTGCTTGAAGACCATCATGATCCGATACGGTCACGAGATGCATCTGAAAAAGACGAGATTCTCAATGAACGAGAGATTCTCAATGACCGAGATTCCCCCACGAACAACCCTGAACCACAAACATCCGGTGAAACAATTACAGGTTATTTTACTTATTATTCATTTCTATTTTCAATTTCTTATTTTTAATTTCTTATTTTTGATTTTTACAATTTTTCCCGCATTCATGTGCCGCTAAATAATTTAGATGCATCGTTAGTCATGATTTTTAGAGAGCCTCATAGTGAACGACCTTTTGGTTCTGGATCAGTTGGACGGTTTACGCAATGGTCTCAATGATTTGCGTTTGTGTGCAAAAGAACGAGCTACCAGTTCAAGCGGTCCTGGGTGAGTTAATCCTGTAAATTATCTCACCTTTTTCTAGCGTCTTAATTTTCCTGCATCATGATACGAATTGTGAAAGCTTATGATGCTCAGCATGATTAAAGCTTTGTGAGTTGATTTACAAGCTAAGGTGCATCTTAAGTTGCGTTGTATTTGCCCAGCAAGACAAAATGTTGCTGGATAGCATACGCAATTGTTCTGAAGAAATTGAACGAATCCGTCGCCAGGAAAGTTTACGATACCGTTCCATAACCTACGGCAGTATGGAGAAGGGTCGTCGTTTTGAACTGATGCATGGATTGCAGAAATTAGTTCATTCTTTTGATACCATGATGTCAGTGCAGCTAGATTATTTGAGGCACATGACATGATTTATTTTTTGAAAGTCGCCTTGATGCCCTGTACTACTATTATTTTAGACGCGAATATGATTCCCACGAGAAGCAGTTGGATTTGATTGACTCGTCTCTGTCTGAGAAAACTGATAAACGAGCCGAAAAAGCAAGACGATACTTACAGCGTGTCCGATCGAAAATGTCTGAAGAGTGAAAAATGAGTTAATCATTATTTCAAGATGCATCTGACTTCATATTTTCTTCACAGCCAATACTATAGTCTGAATTTTTCTCCCTTACTTCACTCATAGGAAATGACTAGACCATAACATACTAGACCATTACTGATTCAACCGAGTCTTAGATTATAGTGCCCAAACGACTTATTTGCTAAATAAGAATAAAAAACACTGCAATTTACAAATTGTTTTATTAGATGCATAAGAGTGATCAGCCATCAGTGAGTTATAAATACGATATTTGTTTGTTGGCTAAATTTCTTGTTCTATGGCTCATAATCGTTGAAGATGCATCGTATTTTCGAGTCTGAGCGGGTTCTTGATTTCAATTTAGACACTTTCGAATAGTTTATCCCAGAATTTGATACCCTCCACATCTTTCATATGGACCTGATCTGGAAAGGGAATAATAAGTCCTCGTTTGGCCGGTTCATATGAATCCATTTCAATATGTTTTCTGCTTCTTATCTGCTTATTGATCTCCTCAAATGAGTTTTGGCATAGTTCAGTACTTTTCCATAACTCTTGTTGAGATGCAATAATGGGAACCAGAAAATTAGATGCATTGGGAAGTAATTTATCCAGAGTATCATCCAGATATTCAAACATCTTTTTGAAATCCTGAATAAAATGGTGTTAACATATTAAGGTTAAACCTAAAACTATTTTTACTCAAAAAATTCCTTGCCGGTTTAAGATAGAGTTTTTCCCTTTTCGGGAATCATTTCAGATAATAATTAGATGCATCTCACTTAGTACTTACTTGGTCATTGACATAGCAGTTTTTTTCGTTTAATTTGACCAGATGCATTTCGGTCGCCGATATCGAGTTGTTGAGGCCAATAACAATAAATACTCGACCATTGAAATTGTCGAAGCACTCTGTTTGACACCACTGGCACAACCTGGTGATCGGGATCTCATCTCTTCCTTCTAGAACTCCGGGTCTCATTATGGCGAAAATTCTTTGTCATTCTTCCTGCTCTCAGCAAGGAGGTGAACCCTAAAGTTTCAGCCCCACTTTCATATTTATTAGTCATGTTTTAATTTTACTTCAGGCACACTCATATAGATAAGATGCATCAGAAGTCATTATTGGAGCACCTCTAGAAGTTTTTTATGACTAATAAACCAACCCGAAGCTAAAGAACCCATAACCATTTCTGACTTGCTTCTTACGTCCGTATTGACGGATGGAACTGTCACCAAGGACCATTGTATGAAGTCCAATTGCACATGGTCGTTTCCAACCCCAGGCTTTGCCACCATGTCCTGGGTAATGGTGTGAGACTGCGCTATAGGTCTTATTTTGAACTTTTCTAGCTTCATGAGATGCATCTTTGGTATTGCTGTCGACAGCCATGGTAAGGTCACCTTCATCACTGTGAAAAGAAATGTATGAACCAGCTGATGCTACCGAACTTTTCTTAGTTACTCTGGGCGGATCATCTGCTCTCGCATGTAGATCTTCCTCAGATGTTACAAAAGTTGAGACCGAGTCTTCATTTAAGGTGGTTATACTGTCATTAAGAGCCGGTTTAAGTACAACCACATCACCAGGTTCCTGTGCATCTAGATCAAGCATTGGAGAACAATCTTCTAATTCCGGCATAGAATCGGTGTCAGGTGCATCTTGTTCGACTGTAGTATCATCCTCAATCATGGCTTCATCAAGTGCCTTTTCGAGACTTCCTATTTCAGTAGAATCGACTTCATCAGATGCATCAACAGTAGCTACTTCTGTCTCGTCTTCCGAGTCATCATCGCTCCATTCATAAAGACCCGCATCAGCAACCATTCCTTGTCTTCTGATCTCGGCATCGATAGCTTCAATCTTATCAAGCACGGTGGTCCAAGCCGGATCGATGGTTCGCGGCTTAGCTTTTCCCGCAAATACGCTATTCCACGAGTGGACTTCCTCTATGCGTTTCAGCATTTCTTTCTTAGCTTCTAACCGCCAGGTGGGATCATTGAGATTTGGCATTTTTTTACTCCAGTACTCGGTACCAATGCAGTTTACCCAATTTGTCATTTGACCATCATCAAATGGTAAATCCGTTTCTGGATCGATACCCTCTCTGATCTCCATTCTGTTCGCCCACGTAGTGGTATTGAATTTATGAGATGCATCTTTTAACGGATCTTTCTTTGTCAGTGTTTCTTCCAGGTTTCCGGGAATCATTCTTACTTCGTTAGGGATTTTCTGGAACATCCATTCTTGCAGCTTTCCATTCCATCCATCTTCCCTGTAATTTCTCCTTTCAAAGATGTTCCATCTTCTGACCACATTCACCAATCTGACGTCACTGTTGATGGTGCGGGGCCATGAGAATTTCTCATTGGTCCACTCATAAGATGCATCTCTGGTGGTGAGCGGTAGACGTTCCTGTGTGAATGTGTTCAAGAAGTACTCGATTTCGTTCTCCTTGAAGAAATCGTGCATTGATAACTTGATTCGATGTTCCGCTGGTAGACTTTCACAAACAGTGATAAATTCGGCTGTGGCTGCAAAGATATGAACGATATATCTGTTCATTGAGCACTTTCCATCTCCACATTTGACGCAGAAGGTTATTGACGTGGTGAAGTTGGCTTTGGTGTCGGAATAGTGTGGACTTTAACAAACTCGAGAGATAGCACTTTTTCGATAGATATTAATATATACAGAAACTAAGATGCATCTGGTTGAGATAACAACCTTTCACGCTAGTCATCGAGAGACTTGAATTACTCATTTATTTATCTCGAGTGACTAATTCATCAAATGAGTGTCAGACTAGTTTACGAATTACTTTTCCGTTTTATTTCGGTGTATTGACAAACTATTCGGAGGGTTGACTGTTCGAATTAGAATTCGGGGAATCAGGTGAGTTTGAAAGTGAATCATTTGACTCATCCATTTTTTACTCATCTCACATAATTTTTATTTTTCCCACGTGAACTTCATTTACATTATGATCAGATGCATCTAATACTTATCTCTGTGCTCGTTCCTAAGTTCCGGTCTCTCTTCTTCAGGAATAAGGCCAACAATTCCCTTAATCATATCGATTCGGTTAGATGCATAAGGTTTATAGCAGTACATTTTTGCTACATTTGCCACGATGTCAAAATATTTCAGCATGGCTTCACCAATTGTCCTCAATAACAAATCAGATGCATCTTCGCGTGACCAAACCGCCTGCGTGAAGTAGTTTGACATAACGAAATAGAAGAGTCTTACATACGGTTTGATTATTGGATATGTTTTTCGTCTCGAATGGGTTTATGGTCACTTTTTTCCCGATAAACGTTACTGGACCACATAAGATGCATCTCAATATTAACCGTTTCCTTAATTTCTCTTTGTTCACCTTGGACACATCAATAGTGACTCGTCCACTGGCGTCGTAGCTTTTAACATAATCAGAGTCCATTATGAATTGCTCCAGAGCGTAAAATTTGCCTTTTATTCGACCTTGTAACTTGTTTGACCCAGTGAAAACCTTGATGAAGGTACCCAGCTTGTCGTCATCGTCGGGAGAACACCCTACAGAGTCCTTTGTTACGAAATAAGCCAAACCACCTTCTTCGCGCCATTCACCATTTACAACTGCTTCATAAATTTCATTACCGACCAGAAGTAGAAAGGTGAAGTCAGATGCAGTGAAATAAGCGTGACGAGTGAATGTGTTGAAACAGGGTTTACAACGTCTGTTATGTGATACTTAATTTCTATCTTAGAATAATTGCATTAATTGCATCTTATCGTACTTATGAAATTATTAAGTCACTGCCTGAGATGCAATAATTTGTTTTCCTTTATGCTGTCATTGACTTCCTCTGAATAAGATGCATCAGTGAGGGATAGCATTGGGCGGCGACAATTGCCAATTTGAATAATTTGAAATGGTGTGCAATCCGAGTCATTGGCATTCTGTTTGTGACCCCAACTGTTTCTAGTGCTAAGACGATTATGAAGAGCAAATACTCTCAATGGTTCATAACAGGCAGCAACTTTTCGATTTTCACTTTTATCACTGATGAAGACTATTCACCCACTTTGGATGCATCTTATCATTAATAGTATACGTGCTTAAATGTGAAAATCGTTCCGATGGTTTTACAATCATCCAGGTTGTTAAGATTGTACTTTTTGAACATTTCTGGCATATTTGCCACAAATTCTTTCGCCGAGTATTTCTTCAACCTGGGATTGATAACTATCCTGGTGTCAATTGCATCTTCAACAGTTTGCCACATGATTCTGCCTGCGTTCCAACCGAGTCCAGTTTGTAACTCCGTCATGAGAAGCATTGAATATTTTCCTGGAGCCAGAATTCCGGCATCGACTCCGATTACAGATGCAAAAATCTCATCAGCTTTCACTATATGAGAATAACAGGCCTTGGATGTAGTACCATAGTTTGTGCCTTTAGTGGCACCACTCTTGATGAAGGCATAGGTGTCCCATCTGATTGATGAAATCTTGCCCAATGAGATAAGCATTTCGCGATCAGTGATTTTTACTTTGTCTCTGGCGAAAGATTCATCTTCTCTGAGGGTAAGACGTTCATCTTTGTAGCCCCCAAAACCGGTGTTCCTGGTTCTGAACAGCACCGATAAATTTTTCTTGATAACGGCATCGAAGAGTGCTCCTAGTGGTTTACTGCTCTCGTTTTCTTTTATCACCTTCATCAGTCCGTCAAGGATCTTTCCAAATCGATGTCTGTTCGTAATAGATGCATCTAGATCTGTGAAATTTGCTATTTTTGCATTTATAATTGTTTAATTTTTAACTTAGTGATTTGGTGACTCAGTAGCCTATTTTGATGCATCTTATTGAGCATTGTATGACTCTTTTAGAAGCACACTAACTCCCTCTTTCTGTCACTGTGCTTTCAGGCTTTGAGACCCAATCTTTACTGATCTAATATAGATATTTCCGTAATAATAAATGCTATCCTGAGACCAGAATAAAAAGTTCTGGTTTGATGACCTTTTTCAGTATGCTTCTGGCCCAATTTTGATATTGCATTATGGACATGTTCTGACGTTCGCCTTTGATGGTTTTGTTTGTGAACTCACGTGCACACGATTTTTGGTGGATTGCATCTTCAAAGAGGCTCTCCTCCGCCAAAACTTGTCCAAACTTGTTCTCATAAGATGCATCTGTGCTATCAGCAATGAAATTCTTTCTAACAGACCCGTTATTTAATTGTGCATAAGATAAGGTTACTCTATTTTTCGCGCTAAAATAATCAACCTGTTCCTTTTGAATTTGTTGAGGAAGAATTCGAACAAATCATTTTCAGTCATTTTTGCCCATTTTTCAGGATACCAATCCCTCGTCAGCTTCAGATCCATGATGAGCTTTTCACGATTTGCCCACTTTTCTTCGATATCTCTCGATATTTCTTTGAGATACTCTTTCCTGATGTGTCTCATTTCGGCTGGCTGATTTTTTGACATATCAAGCCACATATCCCGCAGAAGAAAAATTCCTGGCTCCTCGATTTTTGGTTCCTCAGTATACTAGAATAGCTTTACTTAGTAATAGTATGAGCATATTATCCCCCTTGGTGCGGTCAGGAGGGAAGATATGTATTAAAGAGATTTTGAACTTAGAGATTTGAAAATTTCACAATTTAGATGCATCTTATAAAATTCGACCGAGTTCTTTATTTTTCCTGTGTTTTAAAATCTCCTTTATGCTATAGAGTGAGATGTGTATGTGCGTCGAAAAATAGTTACTTTCTAAAATCAGGAATCAGGAAAAAATTGTTTTTTTATTTTAAAGTCAGGAATCAGGAAGGAAATTTTTTCCAATATCGGGAGTCAGAAAAAAGTTTTTTAGAAAGTTTTTTTAGAATTCAAAATTTAGATGCATCTTACAAAATTCAGCCGAGTTCCTTGTTCTCTCCGTGTTTTAATATCTCCTTTACACTATAGAGTGAGATGCAGATGTGCGTCGGAAAAATAATTTTTCTCTAAAATCAGGAATTCGACTCAAAATAATTTTCTGATTTCGATATTTTCAGATTCTATGACTATGATATTGAAAAAAATATTTTTCTTTTTCCGTGACTCATGGAACGAATTTTCCCGCCTACATTATGACTAAACAGAACAGAATAGATAGCTCATTATTTTTGTCAGTTATATGACGTCACATATACTGATGTGACCGTTTAATCAGTTTTAAACAATGTCCTTTGTGAGGTGTGATAGGTTACTTATTTAGATGCATCTTATTTCTGATCCTCTCTAATTTTACGGGATTTGGAGGTTGTAAAAAGGGTTTGGCCATATTAGACGTTATTTTAACTTTACCTGCATGGTTATCATCAATTCGTGCCACAGGTTTTTGTACTTCCATTTTTTATCTTGTAGCTTAGATGCATCTCTGGTTTTGATTCTGTCAGTTAACCAGGTTTCCAGACTCACCGAAAATCTTGAAGACATACCATTATCCTTTCTGTATTTCAACATGAAATTTTTCCCATCGTATATTAGCTCGCGTTTGATGTCAATGGTCATTCTTCCCAGTTTAGATGCATCCCACTCCCATAAGAAACACTTTGATAGGTCCCTGTATTCCTCCATATCAACACCTGCTGGCCCTCTGGTCTTGAGAAGGTTTCTGCGCCATTCTGGTTGTTCATGGACAGCAACCACTTGGGCATAATCAATTATCTTCGCTATTTCTTCAGGGCAAAAGTACGGAATATTTTCCGACTTGAAGAAGTCCTTCAGAACTTCCGACGTGACAGATGCATCTGTGAGATCAGACCCCTCTAGAACCGCCGGTGCCCCTGGGAATTCACCTTGATGAGTCTTCAGTGAGCGCGAGATAATGCGATTTTCATGCCCCGTGGCTTCATAATATGATTGCGGATCGACTTTGGGTATCTTACCCACAATTGAGTTGACCACGTCCGTCCTAATATTATGACTAGTCTTATAATCAAATTTAGTCGTTTTTTACTTACGTTCGAAGTTTTTTAGATGCATCAGGATACGTTTGTTGAACCCACTTCATGTTGACTCCATCGGGTTTCATCTTGTCGTCAATTCCAAGGTCAAAAATTCGGATCGTATCTTCCATTGAGGAATCCCTTTCCATGTTTGAGTTTAGCTTCGTTCTATATTTTAGAATTGGAAAACTGAAATTTGAAATTTTGTTAAAAACTATTTGAGTTTGAGATGTTCTAGAGATTTTCGGCTTAATGAATTCTAGAGATTTTAGTTCCTAGTACTGACTTTTATGTTTCCACTCGCGATATCAGATTTATTTACCTTGGGGTATCCTTCTAGAATCTTTAAAACCAATTCGGATTATCCGTCAGTTCCGTTTGTTGGTGTTGATAGAGTGCGATGCACTGGATTTTCTCCCGATTTTTAGTTTGTTAACAGTATTACGATAAGATGCATCTGATGTCTGAAAAAAATCCGTTGTTGTTCTCTTATAAATTTAATTTAATTTGATTTCACACTGTTTGAGTTTTCTCTATTAAGATGCATCCATATTTATTCGGTGTTTTTCCTTCCTTCATTTTCGCCCTCCATGATGGTCCTGTTAATAATCTCTCATTTATAAACTAAGGCTATAAGTACTGTGTAAATCTCAAACTGCGACAAAAAGTACAAAAGAGTGAGTGAGGTGAGAACTGATTAAGAGACTATTTCCTGATATTGGGTTGAGAAAATATTCCTGATTTTTTCATTCTTTTTTCATGATTTCCTTTCTCTTTCATTTCAAGCTTATTTTTGATTCTCGCACTAGACGTGGGCGGAGTGTCTCGATATGAGTCATCATATGTGTCGATTAGTGACTCATTCCAGATGAGCTCGACTCGCTTTCCTCCCGCCTCCGCTTTTTACATGAATTCCATGAAATGTAAATTATGGAATAACGATCATGATGCATCTATACTTTTATTTTTGAAACCAGAGATTAAAAACTAGGACGAAAACTAGGAGAGCTTTTAATTAAGATGCATCTAACTGATGATTACTTTTTGATTAGAGATGATATATGAAGAATACCGGGAATTTCTGAAGATTCATGAAGATTCATAAAAAGGTTTTTTCTCAAGTTTGACCTTTTTTTCTTTGTTTTCGTAATTTTTTTCCTCCAGGACTTTTCAGTAATCAAATGAGCAAGGCATGTAGTATGACTTTGTCCAGCCTCGAACCCACGACCATTCGATACTAATCTAAACTTTTAACACGTTAACTTAACCGTTTAAGCCACACCTCACTGCCCTAAACGAAGACGATTTATATTGAGTCTTGAAGGGATAAGAATTATGAAAACACATCGCAACTAAAACCTGTAATTTCCTCGATTACCGCACTCGTTTGCAAAAATGGTATAAGAAGTTAGATAGACAGTGATAATATATTTGATCATAAATTTGGTGAGGTTTTAAGATGCATCTTCGGTTTTAGATTTCATATGAGTTCAAGGCCTTCATAATTTCTTCATTTTTCTGTTTCTAAACTTGGTATACCATAGTGCAAAAGCATTCTCTTCGGACGATTTTTTCATGGTGGCTAATTTTAAGAGTTTTCTGTATTCATGTAATTTCTTGCGGTCACTTGTCATAATTGGATATAATTTCCCGGCTTTCTTCTTTCTAATCATGGCTGGTATAATAGATGCATCTTCACTTACTTTGTAACTTGTATTTTCATCGTCGAGGATAAAGTCATCGATCTCCACTTCAACTGCCAATATATGTCTCGGGCAATTTGGCTCATTTCTAATATTTCCAAAGATAAAGCCTTTTTCCTCGTCTGTGAAGTCAAAGCATTCGATGTAAACTCTTTTGAGCATCATAACTTTTCCCACTAGGTTTTTTAGATTATTCGTGTTGAAGCTTTCATGATATTCATGATTCCTTATGATCGAGATCTCCAAAGTGATGTTTTTCCCGTCTGATAGATTTATTAGGACTTCGGATTGCCACTGCACTAATTTTATTTCTCTCACGTGCACCACTACCCCAATGAAATTTAGTTTCTCAGGTAGTTTATCCAATTGCTCATACTGTGACATTATCATCGCTCCTTCACTTTGAGTTGGTTCATTGTGAACCGTGAGATATCTCGCAATTTCATTTATAGAGACCACGTCTTCCTTTTTGTAATTCATTTTATCTGAATGATTTGAAATGTGATTGTCAATATTTAATACTTTTCTACCTGAAGAATTTTGAATTTAATAGGGCGCGACCAATTAATATAATTGTTTCGTCATTGAGATGCATCATAAATGTCTTCAAAGTCAAGGAAGGTATCCTCAAAGTTTATAAAATATTCCCTGTCAAATGTGGTGTCGAATTCTTCCTGGGTGAGGTTTTCCTCGGTTAGATGCATCTTAATAAGGTCTTTGAACGTCTCGATTTCGCTCGTTCTGATGAGTTTGCTATGTCTGCATAACGAGCAATCTTTTTCTTCCCTATGCCAACAGGCTCTATTTAGGTGCACCTCAACCGCTTGGAAAAAATGGTGCGTCCCGACTAGGATTTTGATGAAATTCGGAAGTTCTTTGAACCAAAAATTGACCGATAAGGGGAAGGCATGTTTGACTCGGTTAGACATGTTTTTCTTGTCATCCTTAGACAGTCCGATTTGCGGAACGAGAGATGCATCTAAAGGATTGTCTTCATATTTGGATATTCTTCGACGGTCATCTAAAACTTTCCTTCCATCTGGGAAAATAAGATGGTGATGTACTGCGTCTTTCAAGAAGTCAATTCCGTCCATTGTGGCCAGTTTATTGAGCATAAATAGTGCCGCTTTTCCGTGTTGAATTCTGACAGGTGGCCATTTGACCATTCTGAGTAAGTCGTTTTGCCTCCACGAGTCCTCATTCGCCCATTTGATGTCATATACTAATCGTATGAGATCGTTCACCTGCTTCTGAGCCTTCTGATATTGATATTTGAACCAGGCTCTTTGGACCCCCATGCCATAACAGTAAACCCCCGTGCTCTTCGAAAATGCGTTTTTTAGAATCTGTCTTTTTGTGCCTAATTTTAGTATATCTATTATATCGAATCTCATAATCTGTACTTTTTTCATTAAGTAAAGAAATTGGGGTTTAAATGTCAAAGATGCATCAAATCTGAGCCCTAACATATTCACAGATTCCTTAACCTCAATTTTTCCTTGACTGGTTTCCACATATTTTCCAAATAGCACTCTATCCTTATTGCGACAGACGATCATTATTTCAGACTTTGAGGGATTTATACAGAACCCTACTGATGTTACATAACTGACCACTTTTTTTAGTCCTTTATCCATAAGATGCATCACACTATTATAATCGGTGTCAGTTGCTATCATGACACTGTCATCCGCAAAACCTTGGAGGTTCAAATAGCGAGTATCATACCTGGTTTTCATTGGTTCCGAAACATACTTGAATATCAGGTTTTGGCATAAATTAAAGTGTAATGGCGAGTCCCCTCCCCCTTGTCTGACACCATAATCGGGAACATTTATTTCTTCAGACTCGATTCCATCAGATATAACCGTTGCCGTTATTGGTTCAAGCAGGCTTTTGAAAAAAACCATCGCTTCATCATTTATGAAAGTGCTGAGGATATCTGTTAATAAGTCTTTTTTGACACAAAAAAATGCTGAGCTGAAATCAATAAATGTTAAAATTGAGATGCATCTGTCAGACTTTGAGGCCACTTTGTATATCATTGCAGCCACCGCCATATCGGTAGACCTGCAAGGACGGAAACCATATTGGTCGTCATCTAATAGTTTATTAAACTCACAATAGGCTAAGACAATACAAGCGGTGATTTTACCCAGTAGTTGCTGGAAAAAGTTCCCTACACTGATAAACCGCCTATTTTTTATTAAACTTGAATCTCCCTTCTTCAAAATTGACTTTAGTTTACCTTTCAAGAATTTCTTCGGATAATTGCCCCCCTTTGTCCAAAATAAGATCATTTTATCTATGATTTCTATGTATTCCACTGGCAGCATAGCTACACCATCTCTGTATAAGCTGCTATTGAGTCCTCTTGTGGTCGCCTTGAGTGAGTTAAAGCATTCTTGTATCGTCTTGACACATTTTTCACTTCTATTCCAGGTAGGAAGCCAGTCGTCAAAACTGAATTTTAATGCTTGACTGATTTTGGGACACAACTGTAAGATATCAAGTGTTACTTCGGCTTCAGATATATGTTTTGTGATGCCAGAGTACACTCTTTTATACTCCTCTGCTAATTCATCCGCTGTAAATATCTCCTTGGTCATTTGTACCTGCCTTTGTTTAGGTCTAAGTGCCTTCGCTATCTTAAAAATATCATCATCATTTGAGTTGTATTTCCCGGTGATGTTGTATTTTTTGTCTCTAATCCTATATCTATCCCTGATTTTATTTAGTTCAGTAAGCCCATTTTCTAGTAAGATGCATCTTTCAAGTGATTTCTCTGCGTCGAGATCGTTCTTTATCGATCTATACAGAATGTTGAGATTTGTGACCTCTTTGCTACAGGGGGTTGGTATATTATAGATATTTACTGTTTTCTCCGTTTCGGGCTGTAATCTGGCGAAGAATTCTTCAAAAAATTTAAATGCTGTTTCACAATAGTCATTATCGTCAAAATTTTTGAGCTTTTTATTGTTGAATTTTTCCCCCGGTTCAACCTCATATTTTTCGTAGACTAGTAATTCTGATGCATCTAATTTTGATTTAAAACCCTCATACAAGCTATTTGCCATTTTACTAACTGTTTCTGGGTCTAGTTTCGGTCTGGTTTTGATAATTGTACTCCCGATTATCCCATTTATGGATATGCCTAAGTCTAGATTAAATATCATGTGCCCATCCGCTCCTATTAAATCTCGCCCTTGCTTCAAGTCATGTTTTATTGATGGTATTAGACGATGAAAAACATAATCAATTTTTGTCCCAGATGCATCTTTATTTCGGAAGAAAGTGTTTTCAGTTTCGAGCTTGTCAAGAAAATAAAATGTTCTTTCGATTAGCCTTTTCACCTTTTTGTCTTCATTCAGAACTATTTTGCAAAAATCAATATTTAGGTCTGCACAGATTACCGTTGCCGGTTTCTCCGTAAACTCCCTAATTGCCTCAAACCGTTCTGCAAACTCCTCCTTGGTAAAGTCATTTTCATAGATCGAACTTTTTGTATGTGGCCTATATAAGCATCCTATTATGAGGGACTTCCTTTTATTTTTCCATCTGATAAGGATTATAGGTGGTTCATTATACACTACATTTATCTCTCCTTCTAAATCAAGTTTGACTAAAATAAATGCATAACATAATCCACTTTTGCATTTCTTGTGCGTGAAGACTCTGTAACCCAGCGGTAGCACTGTTAACTCAGTTATAAGATGCATCTGTGTCCTAACCTCACTGACACAAATAAACGAACTTAAATTATACTCATACTTTTCAAGCAGTTTTTTGATTTTATTTTGTATCGGGGGGTTTATATTAGAATAAGTTAAAGTCATATTGTAAAAATTTGGTACAGTAGTTTTAGGTGCATCGTTATCAAGATTGGCGGTAATTTCCTCTTCTCCTAATTTGATTTTGACTTTTGTGTTGAATGGCAGAACGGGGTTGCTGGCGACTAAATTTCCAAATTCGAAATTAATTTTTTCATTGTTAAAAATGGGAACATATGGATCTTTAATGGGTTCGGTGGAGATTAGCTTGTTTGGGTTTATTTTTATTCCTAAGGGGTCCCCTATGAGCTCGGTTGTTTTTTGCCCCAGATCCATATTTTCAACACTTACTTGGAGATTTGGTTTTTTCTTGGTGGGTTCTGGTATGTAGATGTAAGATGCATCGTATTCAATTTCTTTTGCTTTTTTGGGAGTGCTGGTTAGCTGCTTTTTCTTTTTTTTCGATTTTTTTCTTTGGTTCTGAAATAAGTAATTTTCCATTTGCGTATCTAATAAGTGTGGATTTTTTGTGTAATATTCCCTTTGAAGAGGGACTATGTTGTTCTCGAGCCACTCATTATAATACTCATAGTCATAAGCTCCGTCGAGAAACAATTTGTACTCACTTTTATTGCTATTTAATCTGCCGGAAGTCCTGCTGCAAGATGCATCTATATTTCTGGGCTTTTCTTGTTGTTCTTCAGATCTACTGATTGCATACTCAATGAGATCCTCCTGGCTTCTATTTCTTCTTGAAGAGTCTTTATCAGTGATAGAACTTGGTGATGATCTTATTTTAGGTGCCAGCTTCACCCGGGCTTCATGAATTGACTGCATATGCTTACAAATTTGGTCTTCTGACATTTTCTTCTTATGCGTTGATTTTGGCATATCTAACCTTTTTCTAAAGTGTGGAAGGTATTCCATGATAGTATTGAACACTCTCAGCGTTGGAAGTGGGCAGAATTCTCTTCCTTTGTCACTTCGTAATGAGAACGAGTTTATCCAAGATGCATCGTTTAGTCCACCTTCGAAGACTTCCAGGTCGTTTTGAAGTTCAGCACATTCTAGCAACACATTCACACTCATTTTTTGTTCATTCGGCCGCAATTCGTTGATGTTTTTGATAGCTTTGAGAATCGCTCTGATTCCAGATGGGTATTGAAGAGCTAGACTATACCACGTTCTTTGTAATTCAGCTGGAGAAATTCTGATTGATAGGACGTCTTCTTTCGTATCTTTTTTCCCTTTTCTTTTCCATACATGTCTTTTGAGTGAGTGTAAGACTTCTCCATTTATAGAGATGTATGGCCTTTTAGCGATTTCTTCGAAATCAGATGCATCTAGAGTGATTAAATCGAGTTCGGCATCACCAATGTTGATTTTCTTTACTGGTGCTTTTATTTTCGGACCTTTTTCTAATAGCAGTTTATCATTGATGGTCTTGAATACTGCTTTCGCTCTCGGAATGATTCTTTTCGTCGACGGTCTTTCTTTTGGCTCATCCGTGTATTCGAAAGTTAAGTCATTTTGAACCTCTAGAGTTTCCATATTCTGTGAGAAGTCTATACGTGACCCTTGTGACATGAAAGATGCATCTCTTATAAACTCAAGCTCCGTATCACTAAGTTTAGTCCCTGTTCTATCACATTCCTTTCTCATTTTCGTTCTTGGCTCCGAAACTTCTTTTGCAAGATCATTGAGTTCACTTTCGGTGTATGCAAAGTTGTTCAATTCTTCATTTTCCGGTTTGTCAGTCTTTCTTTTCAACCCTCTTTCCATTTCTTCCTCCTCACCAAAACCTCCGTCCGCTTTCTTGTAATGAGCACCTGAAAACATATTTTCAAGTTTTTTTATTATCATATCTATGTCAATATGACCATTTTTTACTGACTTACCATCGAGAATTTGTTTACCAGTATCAGCAAGTGGATAATCTCCATTCCGACTTGAGACCATATCATATCGTTTCGAAATTTGCTTTTCAACCTTCGACACCTTTTCTTTTGATAAATTTGATGCATCTTTGTGGAACAGTGCCTTCGATCCGCTCTCCTTTCGAATTAGATCCAAACCCATTTTGATAGACTGGATCTCCAATTTTGTTGTTTCGTTAACATGTCTCATTTCATTTCTCGATGAGGCAGCATAAGATGCAACTCTTGCAATTTCACATCTGTTGACCTTGTATTGCTTGTCGTGATGGTTTTTAAGAGTGAATAAGAACTTTACCACGTCCGGACTGACTCTAGCTCCAGAAACAAAGAGTTGTTGCGCTAGATTCCACTCTTCCAGCGAGTATTCGTTTTTGAGATTTAGAATGTTCGTTGGTTGTCTTGACTTTTCAATCTCTAGGCGCCAGTTTCTTAAAGATGCATCGTTCATTGTACCATAGTCATTATTGTGTACATCCAGTAGGACCGTGTACCTGGGGTGAAGTTTGAAGTCCTTAGGATTAGCTTTTAGAAATTGGTTGTCCATTGTTATTTTTCGCAGCTCATCAACCGATTTCAGCTTTTCTCTCTTTTGTACCCTCATTGCCTCTTTCGAAAGTCCATCCTTCTCCCTGTCATTCAATTCTTTTATGGCATTTACTTCAGTTTTTGCCTTGTCGAGATCATAATTTTTGTAATACTTGATTACATTATTCAGTCCAGTGAGCATCAGCACTTCTTTTTTCTTGAACGAGTTGTTCCAGATTTCGAGCGGCTTGCCTCGAGGAGTTAATTCAGATGCATCTATATGAAGCGCGTGAACCGAGTTTGGATAAAAGTCATCAAGAAAGGACTGTGTGACATCAAGAGCTACTTGCTTTTTCGAAACTGCCTCTCTCCTAGTATTATGTCTTAATTCCGCGAGGCGCTCTCTGACATTTCCACAAGTTAATTTTTTGCATCTATTTTCCATATTTAGGACTACGTCGTAGAGTGATTTGAACCATCTATTGTCATGGTAAGTGATTATCAGCTGTTCGATATCGCCCTTGTAATACGTAAACATGTGGTTAAATGACGCACAGTTTTTCGACATAGCTGTTAAAAACCCCATGTCATCTCCTTCCCCTCCTATCAAATAAGCTCCCAAAAGTGCCGTTTCAAGAGTTGCAAATAAGAAATAGTGCATTTTTTGTACCCTGTTATAATGTTTTTCATCTCTTGAAAAGTACACATAATCCGTCCCAATTTTCATATTATCCCTATGTTGCATCAACTTTCCTAGTGTGGGCGCTAAACTACTACCTGGATTTAGTCTGACAGTCGCAAAGAATTTCCAGAAATCAGATTGATATCCCCCCTTGGTAAAAAGTCTCTTGATATCATCACTGATATGAGTACCTTCAGTGACTTTAACCACTCTTACTGGTCCATTTGCCTCAAATTTGTGCGGTAGAGATGCATCTTTATTTTCGCATTTTTTGTGCAGCTCGGACCATGGGAATGCTTGATAGTCGTAGAAGATTTCGTCATGGTTATCCTTGCGCCTTGGCGGTTTGAACGGTTTTCTCTTAATTTTTAAAGTATTAAACAACTCATTTTTATAGCCTTGTGCTTTTTTCGTGAACTTACTGTAGATTTTGGATCCATTTTCCTGTTGCTTCTCTATTTCCGATGTAGTAACCTCTGTAGATTTGGAGTTTCCCTTAGATTTACTCAATTTCCTACCGGTGTTGGCTTGGTCACGTGAGTTATTCGTTAAGATGCATACGCCTACGTTTTTTTCGCATTTTTGGTGCCATGGGTTGGGCTCGTGCCAGGTTTCATCTGATAATTTGTGTTGCATAAAATTTTCCGATAACAATCTGAAAAATAGATTGTTAAATAATTAGGTTAAATTTGCTGTGGAGCAATCGCCAGATGCATCTAATTTGCAAATCATTTTTTGTTTCTTAAGTACGATTTCGTGGGATTGACTTTTATATGCTCCACAGACTTTTATTGATGTATATACAGTAATAGGCCTTTATAATTGTAGCACTCGTGTTCACATTAATTAAAATGTAGATTGTAAAAAGAATTATTTTGTTATAG